>KB663633.1:533845-545504 GCA_000349025.1 Anopheles minimus | reverse complement strand
ACACAAAGACCCGAAATAAAGGACGTTTCACAAGTACTAGCACTGGTACTTCTAAGCGGCGGTAGGCAATCAAGAGAAAAAGATGAAAAAATCACGACCGGGAACAATTTTACACTTCTAATTGACTATTTTTCAGCGGAGCCGTAGCTAGACGCGACCGAAGCTATCAACTGTCACTTGGCACTGTCACTTGTATCTTATTTCATTTCTGGTGAAAAGCTACTAGATGATATCGGAGAAAAAAATGACAGAAAATCTTTTTATGAGTGAAAATAACTCTCAATCATCGTTACATCGAAACTTTTGTTAAGAGTGACATTTTGGTGGATATCAGGGGGATACTGAGAAGATAATTATGGTTAGGACGGGTGTATGAATTTTAATGTCAGCTTGACCTTAATTATACAAAAATTCATCTTTTGTTGTTAATATAGAAAGTCAATTTCTATGCAAATTTTTGGGATCTCTTCTGACCTTCTTGTTGATTTCCCAAACAGCCGTTTCTCATTCCCAAAATAGCACATTCTTCCTCGTGAACCTCTAATGGGTTTTCGGGAAATCGTATGCTATTCATTCCTTTTGCATCTTCGCAATAAAAAATACGATACTAGAAATCAAACAAAATTGATTTTCATTTTCCGGACTTTGGCAGCAATATCCGATTGATGTGAGTCACGATAGCTCCCTAGACGTGACGGGCGGCACTCGTACAAACCTTCCTGGCGTCAATCAAAATGAAGCGAGAAAACACAATAGGACGGTTTTGTGCATAATGTCGGTTTCCCACACATGATAACACACAAGGGGAAAACAAACTAGACGTGAACATCGCCAAAACAAACAATTAAATTATTCATAAAATTTCTAATTAGTTGCTGCTGTCCATCAAGCGTCAGGATTGTTTTGATAGACATGATTGGCTTTATTTCGGGGGGAAAAGTGTTTTATCTGTCTTATTGGATAATTAAAAAACGAAAAGATCAAGCCATTTTGTCCAGATTTTCTAAAATAAACCCGTTAAACCATTTCTTTGTTTAGGCCTCCCAACTTTCATCCACGAACTCCACAAACATCCTTGATTTTTAACTTCAGTTTAAGATAATTATACCCTCGAGTTTTTTTCTCTATCTATTCCTCTGTTGCACATTGTACTTCTTCCTACCAATTCGCTTGATTAAGCAAAACAAACCATCTATCGTTGATTGCATTGTAAAGTGGTCACACCCTCTACTGCGAACCTTGCGAACAATGTCGTTAAACTTATTCCTTTTTAACTTTTTTCCTTCTCGTATCGGAACGTTGTGTCCCTTCCGGTTTCTTTTAATTAAGTTTTCATTGTTTTACGTTCGGGCTTTACCCTTGCAGGGTTCCACTTATGGGCGGTGGCCGGATTTGTGTGGCTGTTTGTTTATGTCTATGTTAATTTTTTATTGCTTTCTTCCGCCCCGGTGCACTCTCGCGTCCATGCGAAAAAGTGAAACTTATGCTCAACCCCCTCTCAAAGCTGACGATTGTTTGAACGCAATTAAGTACAGTTAAAATTGTGTTACGAGTAAACACGAAATAAGCAACAAAATCCAACATGCAAAACCTGGGACTGAAACATTCCAACGTCTAGGTTGGTCCTTTTTTATTTTTTGCTTTCCAAATGCAAAAACTTACGATTATTCGAGTAAAAAAGGCCCTCGTTACGGACCACACAAACGAAATGAAGAAAACGTTTCGGTAATTAATAAGAAGGATTGCTTTAACGCTTGCAAGTAATTGGAAGGCAAAACTCCAACTGCTTCATGCATAACCGTTCAAACGAAACTTTGTCACTCAACCGTTGCCCCGGTGGAGACGCCTGGTTTGTTTTGCGATGCGAATCGAATCGGCAAGGTGGGGGCTTTGTCGGCAGCCGGCTCGGTTGTCTAGCTGGGTGGTGGCGGATGGTCATGCTTTGGTCATAAATTTAATTAGGGATTATGGCCGAACTGGCCCCAAAGCCAGACGCCGTCCGAGGCAGCAATCTGTTTCATGCGCACATTCCGACAATGTCATCTCACATGAAGAACTCCTTCCAACCTACCGCGGCGCATCGCTGCGGTGGCGATGCAAACAGCAAAATTAGAAGGATGAATTATTGAACATTTACACACACTTTATGTGCACAATTCTCAATGGGCCGTGCGATAATCGGGTGTTAATATTTACGAACCATTTGCTGGGCGTCACTTTCTTCACGGCCGTGTCCAGGGTCCAGTGTTAGAGCGGAGTGTTCACATTTCTTTCCGAAGATATTTGTCTCGTGTGGAGCGATGTGAAGTTGCGAGAAGAAGATTCATGTGCGGTAAGGTTGTCGCCCGTCGGAGTCAAACGCAGCATTGCTGTACGCTATCTTATCTTTGCAGCCCTGAACCGTCCCGGAGTTTGTTGGACAAGCCGGCATCGGTTGTCTATGTGTACAAATTTCTCACAGCTTTAATACATTGGAGACACCAAGAAGCTACACATTCGAACTGGCATTTGAGTAGCTAGCCTAACATTTATTTCACTCTGTTCGTGTTCCAAAGTAAAATAAAAATAATCTTAAACGAAGGTCCCAAACATTTGCTTCAACAGTAATGCCACTGAGCTTATGATTAAGGGTCGTAGTTTAGCATGTTGTAACTCTCGGAAGAATCTTTAATCAGCATTGCATACATATCCGGTGGTATTTTGGTGAGATTGCAGCTGGCAGATGCTGCAGTAAAATTTGTTCGTTCTTCTTCGGAAAAGAAACGATACAACAATCTAACCATGAAAAGCCTTCGTTTCGTTGCGCACTGATTGGATCTTCTCCTAGATGTCTGGATGTTAGATTTGAAACAGAAGACATTCTTAAGGTTCCAACATGTATCCGTGTTTGTTTCGGCACCACCGACGTACATGCAGGCACCTCTCAGCACAATCGTTCGTCAATGCTCGTTAGCGAAAAGCTCACAATGCGGAAGAAAGGTAACAGAGTTGTTTTCCTCAATTTCCAAACACTCCAAACAGCACCATATACATCCAACTCTGTTACAGGGAAAATTACCAACCAAGTATTTTATCCATCTACTGCAGCATAAGGTCGTCGTTGTCACACACGTTGGGCGTTGAGACGGGTATTACGTGCGAACACATTAAACTGCATGCTCGAAGAAAACCGCTTTTACTTGTGCGCTACCGGGGTGGAGTGTCTGTGTGTGCTTTTATTTTTATGTTCCTCTTCCCATCGTTAGGATTCTCATTCCATTTGCACGAACGTGTGAATACGCACCGACTAAACGCTTGTCGTCCTACCATCCATTCACTTCAGACTATCGGATTGATCTGAGTTCGTGTGTGCTGAAATGGAAAAATATACCAACCAACGAGAAACAGAGAACCGGATGTCAGAGCATCGCCCGCCTACAGCTTTAGGGATGGTACAATGCAAAAGCGTACGAATGGTTTTCTTACTCGGTTAGACTTATGTCTCGTCTGCTACCAACAGCAGCCTCGGCAGCAATATTACTTCTGGTTGTTTAATTTTTTGATTTATACTATTTTCTTCAGAGTTCGTCTTCCGAGCTGGTCCACTGGACCGTGCATATGCTGTATCGGGTGTTCAGTGATGCTCGAATAAATTATTGCTAGGATTCTGTTTGCGTGCCTTTTTTTCTTGTAGGCCATTTCAAGTCAAGAGAGCGGGTGGTGGGGACATTTTGCAGTATTATTGGAATGTGATGCGATAAATGTTGGTGCTTGGATAAAATACATTCATTGTGTATGAAAGTGTGAAATTGGATTTGCAAACAACATTGTTGATGTAAAATTTGCAAATTCCGAGAAGAGTGGGTGTGATATGTTGCTTTTCAGCGTGGAACTAAAATCACACAAATCACAAAACAAAAAACGGTATTTGATATACCATTAACATTTACAGTTGCCTCCACAAAATACTTTTACATGTTGACAGGCATCAAAATGGATAACCATTCCATACATTCCCTATACAATTAATATAATTTGAATGTATTTACTTGTTTATACATTATTATTAAACCTTAGTTAAAATACACTTCCTAGATTGTGATCAACAGTGCACAACATTCCGTGTCCGTCGAGTCGATTAATAATTTAATTAACTCAATATCCACAGGCACGTATAGCTGGTCAAGCTGTGGGAAACGTCCGAGGGAACAGATTTATGTGTCCGCAACCTGACGACCACCGGTGGTGTGGTTGGATTGATGCAGGTTGTGAAAATGTTATTGCACTCTGGCGTACCGGGTGCAATCGATTGCAGCCGCCGCTTGTATGACGAATGCTTCGGGCAATAAACCTGTCATCGAATCTGCACGGCCCGGCACATGCCGTTTGAATACAAAATTTGACTTCAATACTACTCCATGTGTGCCCTTCGGTGATCTCACAGAGGCTCAGTTATTACGGCAAACAAAATGTTCAAAGAGTAATTTGATTGTCGATTACACCGTTTCTGCCATTGGGTGATCTCTCTGATGGTTTGGCATTCGGACGTTGCAATTAGTAATAGTATCCCCACACTCAAGTTTGAATTAACTCAACTCAACGCACTCTCTTTAAGGGTGAGATTTTCCATCCGAGAACTCCCAACGTAAGGCCGATCCACAGCAGTACGTTGTAGGATGCGTACGTTCTAGTTTCTTCTGCCGAAGTTATTAGATCTAGATCAAACGCCCAAACTGCCGGGTGTTTGCCAGCAACCATATGGCTCCGACAGGTGGATTTATCTTCTTCCTGGCTGCTTGGTTCCAGAAACGTTCGGGCTCCTGGAAGTCGGAACCTCACCAGCGCCTGTTGTGTATTGATCTGCGGCATTCAAAATCAAAACATCGATAGCGCGCTACAAGTCAAATGTATTTATTTCTCCCTGTTGGGGCACCGAGAACGAACGGTGGATAAATGTATAAGGCGGCTTTAGCTAACATTACCATTCTCGGTACGCCATGATTCCGCCAAGACCGTGGAGGAAGAGGAAGACCATTCGAGAGGAATTGAGTAAACACTAGGATGCTATCAAAATTGGATTTCTGCATCGTAGAAAGTAATCGTTTGATGTTTAAAGCTGTAACAGAGCTTAATGATGGAAGCACTGAACGGTTCGTCGTTACGTTTAACAACCAAAGGCAATTTGGTAAATCTATTTTGAAGTATTCTTGCGCAAATAATGACTGCAATTTTTGATTTATACTTTCTTTTGCTACTCAATTAAACTTTTATTTATTTCCGGTTCAAACTGTGGTTTTAAAGTACTATGAATGATATTAATTTTACGATGTATGTTTATTGGATTAATTTTGTAGAAAGTTACAAAGAAATTAAAATTCGAGTACCTATGGCAAATTGATAGCTTTAATTTTGTTTGAGCAATGTTCAAGTCACTATGAACTGTCATGCCATTTGAATTATTTATTACCACTTTATTATAATGTTTTGTTTTTTTTTTAATTTCCATATTTCCTCTACACAATTTCGACGATATTTTGTTGAATCATTTTACTCGTGACATATTTGTTAAGTCGTCTTTTGTTACCGTGGGCGCTTGGTTTGAGATATTCTTCTTTAGTTATTTAGGCCTAATTTAATAGACCTAACAAATGGTAATATTTATTAAATTAAGTTAATAAAATGATGCCTAAACGTATTCAAAGAATGGTCACAAAATTTTAAAGAAAAATGAGAAAATAAACATTTAAATGAAAAAGGTTTAATACACACTATAACAGTCCCAAATGTTTCCAGTGCAATAAACCTAATTCCGCCACGCTTATTATTCCTCAAGCACGACTCCTAACTTCTGATATTACTCTAGAGTTGGTCCGATGTCGGTTCCTTTGTATGATGAAATTAAACTTTTATTACTTAAACTTAACTACATTGACTACGAAATTAAACTTTACTACATTGCAATGCTCAAACATCAAACGAACAAGCAGAAGAACAGAATAGATGCTGCAGATTGAAACTCCTAGCAACATGACTGTAGTTGTGATGGTATTTAACATGTTTATTTTCCGTTTTATTTTCAGGTAAGCATCTCCGCGCTAAAGGATAACATTACCGAGAAGTGGAGTGGAGTCGTAAGTAGGGACGTAACGTGACGTTTTAAATTCTCCTCCTACACGGTGCATCATAAAACAAAAAAATGCACCGAACGATACGAACCAACTGCCGTGAGAAATTAATCAACTTGGGACGTTGTTTTATATGCGTGCACTGAAACAACATCAGTCGCCCCAATACAAGCTCGAAGCCGTGTAATATTTAATCGGTGGCGCTCCATTAAAAGCTGTCACTCAAAATGCAATGGACATGCTAATGTGCGATAAAGTAAAGTTTCGAATTTTATGCGACATTTCCGTCTTGGCCGTCTTCCCGCGGTGCGGTGTGCCGTGCCACATTGATGGATGAAAATGCATCCCATCTAGCTTAGCCCGTGGTTCTGTTCCCGATCATAACTTTGAAACGCATCGTGTCCGTATTTTGACAGCTAACGACGATTTCGATCGTATCGTAACTTTTGTTCACACCCTTGTTTGGTACAGCTTTCTAAATCTTTCACGTGATGGGGGATAGAAACATTTGCCCACGGGATGTGCAGTTGAAATGGAATCCAGTGACAGATGACACAGTCCCCGGTAGTCGTTCGGCAGTGGATGAAGGTACCAGATTTGACACCCGAACATGTCGTTCGGTTGAGGGTTTTGTGATTTTTGTAATATTTCACATGAATGTCAATAGGGGGAAAAATTGATGAACCCCTTTCTTCTTTGTGGCCTAATGGCGATTCCTTTTAAAGAAATTACGCTACTGACATGCGGTTGGTATCGTTCGTTAAAATCAAAACTTCTTCCAAAAAGTATCACATGCAGGTTCCAGGGATGCGTGTGTTTGGAATTGATGCCGTATGCCAGTGTCTGCTCCTTGGGTGCAGCAGCTAATCGCCATACTGCATATGCTACACCATCGTTGGCGGGCGCTACTCCAGCTGGATTGGTGCTATTTTTGGAGTGAAAACAAAACATAACTGGTTCGTGGACGAGAGTCGCCGTCGCCGCCGCCACCGGCCCTTTCGGATGGCGGGGAAATATGAGCAATTGACTCCGTGGTCCGGAGCATCGCAGCAGCAGCTCCTTAAAAAGGCAAGAAACGTTCAGCCCTGCTCAAACATTGTTCAACGGCACCGCCACCAGCCATGGAAGACAGGAAATGAAACGGTAGCAACCGGGTCGGGCTGGATGCCGGGTGCAGGAAGAAAGAATGCAACACTGCATCGTGTGTCTGTAACATATCGCCGCAGTATACGGTGGCATTCGTTTCTCGTACACAGAGCGGCTTCTGTGTACGGGTGGATTTAGCTAAACCATTTTGTTGTCGACCGTCCAGAGCTGTGTTCCCTTTGAGGTGGTTTGGTGATGAAATGGTTGTAACGAACGGTGGTTAGTCGTTTCCGTTCCGTTCATCCACTCCTCCCTGCAACATGACACCACTACACCGGTACGGAGGCGGAAAGTTTGGAACGTAATTAAGAAGCAAATGTTTCGGTTTTGAATTTGCCGATTCTTAGTATCGTATTCGGTCGCCCGCAGCCCCACGATAGAAGTTGGGAAAAAAGCTATTCAATAAAATGTTTTAGAAGCTCACAGCACTTGGCATCTGTCAGTGACGAGTTCGTTCGGATGGAAAACTTTGCCAGCATTCAGGGCATGTTGAATGTTTTCCGCTGGAAATATTAGCATCGCATGGAAAAGTTTCAAATGTGCGTTTTAATTACGCTCTAACTGCCTTGCGGATTCTGCTTAGAGCGTAATGCGTTTGCTGTTGGATATGATAAGATTATGATATCGTTTCATGATGTGCTTCAAACATCTGAGTGAATTATGGAGGTTAAAACTCTGGAAATAAATGCTTCAGAGCAATTTCGCTAACGTTCCATCATTAAAATCTGATTGAATAATTTCGAAAAGTACGCTTTTTTAATCGAATTATCAACAAACTGTTAAAAGTTTTCAAGAGCTCAATTTTTATTTCCCACGCTTACAGTTCCAGCCTATTCGTTTGACAATCCTTACAACCGTCCGTTGTACAGCTGTTGCACAAACGTGCGCCCATTGCCGATCCATAGTTCCGTTTCGGTTTTTATTTCTCACCCATTCATGCATTGAAATCATGCACGGGAACCTGAAACAGGTGGGAACATGCACCACACGCCCCGAGTGTTGAAATGCATCCACGATCTAACCGTTTGACCATTTCGTGGTACGTTTCGATGCCGGGTTTTTCGTTTTGTCTCGTTCGTCTGGACATCGTTTGATGGGTGTGCAAAATTAAAAGCTTTCCACCCTTTGGTAATCGAATGGAATGCAGCTGGAACAGCAACCTGCAGCAGCAGCAGCAGCAGTAGCAGTGTGGAGGATTAATTTTTAATAAACGAAAACGTTCAACTGCACCTGCTTAGCTCGGGGCATGGAGTTTGTTTGCTTGCGTCCCGGTAACATTGGGAGAACACTGGAAGAGTAGGAATTTGAGCAAATCCTCACATGAAGAGTTTTGTTTGTGTTCCAACCCTCCTTTATCAGCAACCCTTGCCCTGGACAGTGGATAAGCCCTTTTTTGGAGTTCACTCCCATACCTTCGGTGAATGGCGAATATGTGCGCTGAAACAACCGAAATGGGAATAGTTTTTTTTTCTGTTGCTTTATTCTTTGTTTTATAGTGGTCGGTTCACTGACGAAAGGGAACTGTTGTGAATGGTGTAGACCAAAGGAAAACAGTGAACCAGAAAATTGACTGACCTCCAGGGGTCAGTGGTGCTAGAGTTGCCGACAGACGGCGAAACCCTCAATAAATGTTGGCAATGCCTCGTTGATAGATGCCGGTTTTTCCGTGCCAAGTACTTCCCGTTCTCACGAGAATCTTACCGAAGGGAAAGTTGCGCCTGTCAGCCAACAATAAAATTAAAACAAACAGAAAGATTAATTAAAGCGATCGGTTTAATTTCTGTGAGCATACTCGTTTCGTTGGGGGAAGTGCGCAGTCCCGGAGAATGATTCTGAGGAGTGACCAAAGTAATAATCATTTGATAATTTTCTTGCTCCACCATTCTCCGTTGTGGCGCCAGGTCGAAAATAGAACAAACGGACTAACCTGAAAACCGGAAGTGGGTTCGCCGTTTAGCGCGCGCTATCGGAGAACTCAGTTTTAGCAAGCTGGAGCAATATATTTTGGTTTCGCGCGTTCCGACCTTCTTTTTCTCCCGCACGCTAATAGACCATGCGTTCATTCACTGCACAATAAATCAAAATTCTAAAGTGGCTCATTATTTTTTGTTTTATTTAGTTGCTCTTATTCGTGGGGGACCGTTCCAAATCCAAAGCAGGGGAATAAGCACCGTTTCTGGCTTATGCCTGCCCGCGTGATCGATTATCTTCCCCCGGAATCGCAATCATTCATAACACCGCTGACAGGAGTGTCAACAATTATTTGCGTTCGCCATTAAAGTGGAACGTGGCAGTGGCAAAAGAACTTCCACCAAAGTGACATAAACTCCCTCCAACCGACGATGTGAGTTGGTGTTTTCGGTCGTTCTAGTCGATGGTACGGCCTGACGGGCATGATCTTGTTGTCTCACCCCTGCCCAATTCGTGATAGACCACCATCCACAAAATGGCCGACTGCATCGTTTCAGCGGCTCATCGTTTTCTCATGATCGGATACGAATATCACAGCGTGAACGTGATTAGCACGCGTCCAACCAGCTCCGGGACATCTCGAGTCACACATACATTAGCATAAGTGGGTGGCCTCGCGCAGTTTCTATGCTGCTTCGGTCGGTATGTTCGTGTGCTCGCACTATCCCAATGAACCGCTATCTGCACCGAGAAGCACCACGTCCATGGTTCGTTCCGTTTATGGCAAAATCGTGATCTATAAAGCAGCATTTTCGCTAATTTAACGACCAAAATTTGATCAATCGATCTCGTGCCGCACACGAAGCTTTACAAACATAATAAAATAGGTTGATTGAGGATTTTTTGTTGTGGTTTTTAGCTTTATTTACATTTTGGTAAAAATAAGCACAGAATGCACATTCACCAAATTTACAGTTGCGTGTGAACGTTCCAGATTTGGTTAGGCGTCGTCCATAAATTAGTGGCCTTCGTTTTCCCATCTTCGTTTCGCCACTTTTATGTTTTAGAAGTAAAATTTATATTTCATATACTTAAAACATAGAATAAATACTGTTGAATTCGACTGATAAAACAATTACGATAAGCGCGTCGAGCCACGTCTGTCCCCGGGTGTAGAAATTACACCGGTCGTGAATGGGAGAAACTTAAAATATTTCGGGAGTGTAATAAGTGGTGTGACTCGAGTGGATGTCGCTTTTTTAATGTGTATTCAATCGTTAATTTTACAGAGTTCAAATTACCACAGTTAATTTTTTCTTACATTTGGCGTCCTATTTATACTAACTGCTCCTAGTGTTGTCAAGTGTTGTTTATAAATTTCATGCAAATTCCGAATTCATGTAATCTTATTAATTATTCTTGCTTAATTCTAACATTCCGGCCACCAAAAGAGAATTCTTTTTTCAATGCATAAATCTATGTACCGGAAATATAAACCTAACTTGACCTGACGCAACAAATGTCAACAAAGTTTGTTTACTAATCCCATGTGTATCCGTCTGCCTTCCTAACCTTGCTGATCGATGGGATTTGGTAACAACGCGATTCTGCTAACAGCTCTAATAATTTCTTTTCCCGTACCCACTCGTATTGTTACTACTCTAAGTACTCCGTCTTTACCTGAGTGTAACGCTGTTATTCGCCCTTTCGGCCAAACCGCAGGTGGGACGTTGTCCTCTTTCACGATCACTAGTTGGTTCAATGCTAGCTTCACCGGCGTATTGTTTCCGTGCTTTGCCCTGGCTTGCAGCTGCTGCAAATATTCTGGGTACCACCTAGCCCAAATCTCTTGCATTTGCTTCTGTACGAGTTGGTACTCCTTCAATCTATATGGATACACGTTACGCAAATCTATTTCTGGCACCGCCTGCATACTACTACCGATCAAGAAGTGACCCGGAGTTAGAGCCTCTAAATCTGTCGGTTCATATATCGGATATATCGGATATTGGTATCAACGGACGAGAGTTCAAACATAATTCGACTTGTGCCAGAAGGGTAAGCTTTTTTTTCGCGGACTTTACTGCCGCTTCCCAAAGTCCTCCAAAATGAGGCGCACGCGGGGGGATAAATTTCCATAAGATTTCGTTTTCGGCGCACCAATCAAAAAACCCTCTCCTATCAACTTCGTCGATTCTCTGCATCCTATATATGCGATGCAACTCATGAGCCGCGCCCTTGAAAGTCGTTTCATTGTCTGAATGCAGTTCGGCTACCTTCCCACGCCTGGCGACAAAACGACGTAACGCTGATAAAAAGGCTGTCGATGTGAGATCACTCGCTAGTTCGATATGGACTGCCCTAGTCGCGAAACATACAAATATCGCGATGTACGCTTTAGTTGGGCTTCGGTTGCGGACAGTCGACTTTAAGAAGAACGGCCCGCAGTAGTCGACCCCGCTCACAGCAAACGGTCGGGTTGGTGTCACTCGTGACTT
>KB663633.1:328136-527279 GCA_000349025.1 Anopheles minimus | reverse complement strand
CAGGACCGGGGATCGAATCCGATTCGGGCCGTTCTCCCGTAAGCAGGACAGACTAACCTGTTGCGGGTAAATTCAAATCACGGAAGCCAGAAATATCAGACCAGGACCTCTCGAGGTTGTAGTCCCATAGAAAAAGAAGAAGAATTTTCATTGGAGAACTGCTAACTGATGTATGCTTCATTCAATACATAGTATGCTATACATGCCTTAGTGTATTGGCGTATTTGTTATGGTCTTAAGACGACTTAAATTAGGTCGTTCGTTATTAATGAATCGCAAAAAGGTTGGGGAATAAGTGACGTTTCAAATTAGTTAAATTAACGCGTCGTTATACGTCTCATGGAGCTCGTCAACTATTCACACTTGATCTTGACAGGCGAATGAGGCTATAGAGCCCAAAGTCTCTATATCAATCAATAACAATCAAACAACAACCGGCACACCGGCCACAGTTGATCTTGCAAAAATGCTACACTTATCAAGAACTCTTCTTCTTCTCCTTTGGCATAACGACCAACTCGGTCATGCCTGCCATTTCTAGCTTACGAGACTTTTTATTACCACGTAGTTGGATAGTCAGTCCTCACTACGGGGGAACGGTCCGGATGGGATTTGAACCTCGGTCTTACCGTGTGTGACCAGCGCCGATACCGCCTCGGCCACCGGATCGCCTACCTGGTACCTGTATGATATTCAACGTGCTATTTAATACTTCAAAATAAGAAGCTTATAGTTTTTGTTTCGTTTTGTTTGAAAAAACGGGGGATCGGTCTTGCGTTACGTAATATTCGAAAGGGGGGTTTCTTCCAGCGTTACGTTTTGGTACGATAGGGAGGAAGGGGGTAAAAAAATCTCCATTTTAGCGTTACGTAATTTATGGACTACGTCTGATCGATATTATGGATGAGATTGGGGAGCAGTTCTGTCGTGTGGTGCATGGTACTAGACTATGAATAAGATATTGTGCGATACGTGACTGTGATATAATATTATGGTACCAACTGAGCATATCAAAATGTTAAAAGTATCGATTATATTTATTATTCACATCGCACTTTAAAATCGGAAGCAGGTTTGGGCTTGCTCTAGATTGTAGAATAGAATTCGCATACATAGTAGTTTGTACTAGAACATGGCTGATCAGACCATGTTCCAATGTTAGTGATCGTCAAACAGTTTTCTCCACCAGCACCCGAATTGCTAGGTTCGCCAACAGCGTAGTTAATAAATCCGGTGATACTGCCGATTGGCTTATGCCTCGATACCCAGATCCACGATCCTTCCAATCCCAAGTCTATGCCAGAGAGCCAAAACATGGGACTATCTATAGCAGATGTTTTGATTGCATTTAGCACCTGAGCATTCTGCCGAGCCGTCTCGATTGAGGCAAGAGTTCCTCCGTTCTCTATGCACTGCTGCCACGCTCCGAAAAAGGTGAGCTTCTCGTTGGAGATAGTGTATCGAAGCGTGTTAACAGTTGGTAGACCGATGGCCACAATTCCAGCGATGATAGTAACAATCCAACCAGCCTTCATCCTGTAGTGATATGGTTAAGCTCTTCCAGCAAAGTACGATGAACCAAGGTGCGAAACCTCATTTTTATAGGCGGACGATGTAAACCGTGACACCTGAGACAACATTGTAAGTAGAGTATAAAAGTCTGTGTGGCAGTTAGGAATTGCAGCAGTTCGTTTTTACAAGTACTACTGAAGGTTTAGTGAAAAATAATGGCGTTTAAGAGTTTGTGTTTGGTATTGTGTTTTGTGTTGTTCGCGACGAACGCAAATGGTTAGCATGCGCCCAATGCGTGTATTGGTTAACCGATCGTTATTCGAACTAATAGACCCCAATATACGTGGATCTTTTTTCTGAACAGGATTTAAGGAGTATAAGGCTTACAAGCGGCAAGGCATCCAATTCTTCCACGCCTATCAACTGTGTCGTCTTTACGGTGGACATTTGGCTTCTATCGAATCGGCTGACGAAAATGCGAGAACTGAATCTGCCATTAGGGCGGCAGGTGGAGATTTTACCGGAGAATGGTATATTGGGGGTATTGGCACCAACGACAAGTTCATATGGATTGGATTGAACAAAAAGGCGACATACCTGAACTTCTATGCAGGAGAACCTAACAATCTACCCAAAACTGTCGAACATTGTCTTGTAATGGGGATAGGAGGACAAAGCAAATGGAATGATATGAACTGTGATTATACACAAGCCGTTGGATTCGTTTGTGCTTTTGTACGTCAATAACATACAACACAGTTGGATGTTGTTAAAATAACTAGTAACCTACAACAGTCAATAAACACACAGCTCTACACGTTAATTGTTCGAACTATTGGTTCAGGATCCGAAATCTGCACATCAACGAATAAGGGACGATAACGACTCCTAGGTACAGGTAGCGTTTCTTTCGAATATAAATTCTAGAATTTTCCCCATTACTCGTCCATGGTAAATATCGTTTAAATCATTGCATAACTTGATATAAAACAATTAATTCATTAATTGTATATTTTTGCATATATTTTTTTTGGGGTTAAACACCCCAAAAAAGCGAAAATTATCTGCAGCATTTTCTCCAAACGGCAACATGAAACATATGAACTGTCATAGTTCGACGGCTTGTAAACATTGAGAGAACTGATTGTGGGTAACAGTTCGACACTCCGAGTTCGGCTCCATAATATTTCGATAACTGGGCAGAAGCGCTAAGGCAAGATTGTTTTCCAAATAAGCCTCGTTTCTAAATGCCATTGTATGCACAGATGTATGAATCTTAACCAACCAGACTAAAGCCATACTTTGCACAGTTTTTGCATGATGGAGGATTGGTTATACAGCTGAGTCGTCGTCCATAAATAATGTAACGCTCGACGGGGTGAGAAGGTTCGCTCTAGCGTTACGATTTGTTACATAGGGTGCAGAGGGGAGAAGGGGTTTCGCTATGTGTTACTTAACACGAACTTAAATATTCGAAAAATTAGCGTTCCATATACTTTGCAGCTGGTGTAGATTTGTGAATCTCAGTTTTGTACCGCGAACGTGCGCGAGCTATAGTCCGGTCAGATTAATTCTCTTATATATGATAATATAATATGATCTCCCCTGATTGAGACTGTGGCATTCGGGCTATATAATCGGGAGTCGTTGCCTTTTTCCTCAGGCCACAGGATCTGCTGTCATTGAGTTACTATTGTATCAAATTGTTTTCATTCTTTATGTTACGTTTAACTTAAAGCAGGTGTGTCAAGCTCATTTCATTAGCGGGCCGCATTGCCACGTTTTTGATAGTTTGCGGGCCGTAACGTTGAACCTAAAATTAAAATAAATATGATTTATCAAAAAAATGTTTCATAAACATAACTCACTCAATGTTGTCTGGGATGCTGTCAGTTCCCAAATAACATTGATTGTGCGGAATAGGCTGCGTACATTACAGGCCACAACATCTCACCCTGCTAATTGAGCTGATAGGCTCCAAGCCGGCGTGGAAGTCTTTTTACCCGGGAAGACCTGCATGGCACATCTATCAGCCGCTTGCTAGTCCATCGTGACGGTTGGAATGGTCGAAGGAATGTAGCGACTGGAATGCCATCATAGAAACATCCTTCTGAACACTCGCTCCTTACTTACTTAGTTATTTACTTACTTACTTACTTACTTACTAACTTACTTATCCGGCGCTACAACTGCTTCGCGGTCTTGGCCTGCTGCAGAAGCCATCTAAACTGCTCGCGATCGAGAGTTGCTGGTCACGGTAATTCAAGCTATGATGGTGGTTGCGCTGAAGGCTTGCTTATAGTTGGCCCTTCTTCCTGCTGGATTGGCTCAGGCCGGTAAACTCCGTGGCCTCATACGGCAGGACCGGGGATCGAATCCGATTCGGGCCGTTCTCCCGTAAGCAGGACAGACTAACCTGTTGCGAGTAAATTCAAATCACGGAAGCCAGAAATAGCAGACCAGGACCTCTCGAGGTTGTAGTCCCATAGAAGAAGAAGAAAACATCGAGCCAACTGTTTTGCACCATTTGCGGGAAACAGTTCGACACCCCGATTCCGTTCCAACAATTTCGATAATTGCGCAGAAGCGCTAAGGCAAGGTTGTTTTCCAAATAAGCCTCGTTTCTAAATGCCATTGTATGCACAGATGTATGAATCTTAACCAACCTGACTAAAGCCATACTTTGCACAGTTTTTGCATGATGGAGGATTGGTTACACAGCTGAGGCGTCGTCCATAAATAACGTGACGCTTGACGGGGGGAGAAGGTTCGCTCTAGCGTTACGATTTGTTACATAGGGTTGGAGAGGGAGGAAGGAGGAAGGTGTTTCGCTATGTGTTAGTCCGGTCAGATTGATTCTCTTCATTGTTCTAGCAATAAAGCTTCGCTTAAGGTTCATATTACAAACAAGTATTATCTCCCCTGATTGATACCAGGCTAGTTAGCACTGTGGCATTCAAAAACACATATCATCGGGAGCCTTTGCCTTTTCCCTCAGGCCACAAGATCTGCTGTCATTGCGTTCTTATTGTATCAAATTGTTTGCATTCTTTGTGTTGCGTTTAACTTAAAGAGTTGAAAAAAAATGCAAAATACATAACAACGCCCATTGGTTCAAATCGTTCCTAAACACAAAGCATGTTTAATGAATAGTTCGCTTTTTCTCAAAACTATCAAAAGATAATTCTCAGTTTAGGAGGAGGAGGAAGTTTAGGAGTAAAAAAATAGTTGAACTATCAATGAAAAATATGAAAATCTGCATGTATCGGTATAAGTAAATATCAGTAAATCAGCAAGTTAAAGAATATTTTCCCACAATTAGTAAATAGAATATAATAATTTCAGTTACCTTTGAAAATGCTAAATGTTGTCGTTTTGGAAAGTTTATTTATGTTATATTACTGCACCGTTATCATAACAAGGGACTACCACATAATGCAATAATTCCGCAATAAAACGTTTTTATTGACAAAAAACTTAAAACCAAATACACCAATTAAAGAAGTCAGTTAATCATAAATTATCAGATCTAAAAACAATTCTAAATTATTGGCGATTGTCATTTGACCAATTTGAAAAGACTGGCGAAGTCTAAATTAAACAAATATTTATATTCTCCAGTAAAACAACTGATTAGACCCCGACGACTTGGAAATTCCGTTGAATCTCACTTCATCTAAACCAAATTCTAAAGCATATTTGGATTTTGGATTATTGGACCTAGCCGAATTAAAAAATATGCTGAATTCCTTCGCACTTTTAAGATATCGTTAATAGCATCAATGAACCCCTGGCGACCTGCTAAGCTGTCTACAGTAAAAGAAGTTACTGTTTAGGGTCCATGTATCAAACCGAAAAGAACCTCAATTCAATATATTCTGCATTTTCGAGTCCGGAAGATTGTTGCAACCTACCTCCAAAGGCAACTGTATGACATATAAGAGACTTCCAGATTCACCGTAATATTGAGGTCGATAAATTATCCTCTAATTGGATTGATTGATTTACATAGACATATTTTAAACTTGCTTTTCATTTAATAATTTTTTTATCCACTGACCATTTCTCGTTAGCCGTTTGGAAACCTTTTTGCTATGGGTCGCCGTGTTTGCTCAACCGCTGATTGACAGGTTCGTTAATCTTGGTAATTGCAAACTATTTAACGGACGTCAACCGAAACCCGTCCCTCTTGGACATTTTCTTTTAAACCCAATCTGCTCCTGATCCCGATGGGTGTGATGGATTTTTTTTCTGGTATAAATCCGTTCAATGATGTTGTATCACATAGCTCATTCCCGTTTTAATCGCGAACCGAAAAATAGAAGAACGAACATTTATGAACGAACCGGCGCTCTTTATTTTTTTTTAAATTGCGTGGTTGCTTATTTTCATTTTTCCTCCCTTTAGACCATTTGCTACTTTTTAACGCATCGATCCGGTGTTAATTTGCAATTAGCTTTGGGTTTATGTGCATGTGTGAGTTGAAATCACTGCAGTTGTAGGAGCAGCAATGCAGTGGGTGCATCATTAGAGTGCCCCAAATAACCCCGGCGCTGTGCTGAAGAGGCTCAAAATTCAATCAGCTGTTTCCGCTGATTTTGCCCTGATTGTGCGCTTTTTCCCGTAAATAAATCAACTTCCCGTGCGCCGCGCTAACTAACGGAAACGGGAGACGAACGTAGTCGAACCAATTCAGCAGCCATTATTTAGCTGATAATTTTGTAGTTTGCTCTTCAATTATTAATTTCAACCAGTGTTGGGGCTAGTGTGCTTTACGTTCATTCTTGCAAGCCAGAAACAGAACGGACGTGGTTGAGGGCGGAATCGTTTTCCTTCTTGTCAGCGTGAATCAAAACAAGGAAAAAATCTCGGACAACGAACGGGAAAACCATAACGGAAGTTCGCTCTTTTTTGTGTCTGGCTCCGTAGCCTGTTTGCTAAAAGTAGAGTTTAGTATTCCCTTTTTTTGTTTTTTTGCTCTGGAAGAGTTTTTCGTCTGTTGCTTCGTATTCGAAGTTTTATATCTTCTCGCCGGCTGAAGACGACCATTGAAACAAACGACAGTTTGGATAAAATTTGGAACGAAGCTGAAAGCAGAAAAAACTTGAACAAACTCCTACGAAACATTCTTCACAATAGCAGTAAGAATACCGCTGGCAGGATGGAGCGAAAACACAAGCGATGATTTCGGAAAGAGAATGATTGAGGAAATTGAACAAAAACTTTATTATGGTCATCCTATTGAAAGGACCTCCATCTTATACATCCTTTCTAATTTGGGGTTTTCATTTCTGCTCGTCATCAACAGTTTTCTCGTCGTGCTTCAAAGTGTTTCGCTTGGTAATGTTTGTGAAACAAACACTTTCGTATATGGCTTTAACTCATCATTCTGCCATTTTTGTTTCTGTCCTACCTACTGAACCAAGAAAGCCACCAAATGTACGATTAAAGCAACGTTTCTTAGCCAAACAACTGAAGAAAAATAGAATTGATTTTAAGAGCATAGCTTTATGAACAGACCGTTTCCTAACAACGAGCATGTCCTGGAAAATAGGATTTTCCTCCTTCCCGGTTCCATTGACGAAGATTATAACAACGAGTCAATAGCAGACTGAGTGGAAATGTGAGCGTCATCCAAACACTTCCACTTCGACTAACATCAGTTGCTGTGGTCTCGGGCATATTTGAAGTGACAGACTAGTTTGCACTTGCAACTTCGTCTGTAGTTTCGTGCCGCTTCAGGATTCATAGATTTGTGCTGGGAAATTTCTTTGCCATCTTTAAACCTTAAGTGTTTCGATTTCCGAATCGAATTCTGAAAAGTGCCGACTTAGCGACAATCTCTGGTCAATGGTCACAGGATGTCTGGAAGTTAATGGTTTCCCGTCGAATGATGGGAGGAAATAGTCACCGTGGAGTCGCTTCCGCTTACTATGACGTCTGGAGAGGTGTATCAAGAAGCATTTATGTGGGTACTTGAAGCATTCAGATGACTTTTCGCAAAAGCATCGTTCAGCAGCCGCCCTGTGGGAGATATGGCCAGCGTACTTACGTCCCATAATACCATTGACAAGAGTACGTTGAATATCATCAAGCTGCATTGACAATTCACTTTGAAGTGTTACTTTGCGAATGCAATATAGCTCCCCATTACACACAGCTTGAAGACAAACATTTCGTCCGGGGCACATTGATTGGCCAGAAATCTAGTTAGTTATGCTAGTTGAAATCTTTAACAGGATGCTCGTTATGTACGGAGTTCCTGGTATATCTTCAATTTAGTAAACTGCTCCAAGCGCGATCCTTTTCGAACGGAAATTATGGTTTCGATGACTACCCTTCGATGATCAGAGAGAGACTACCGTCCTAACCGCAATAATAGCTCCCAAGTTTTTATTGTTTCTCCAGCACAGAACGGAATGGCTTCGGTTCTGGAATAACTCGAAATGGATGCGTTTTTCTGTACGAGTTGACAGTTTTATGCGGGATATTTCTTATTTATGCACATTCTATCACCCCATTAATGAAGAGAAATGGTTCCAATGGTCGCTCTCCAGCAGCCGTGGTCACCAAATGGCGTATGTGTGTGTATTTGCGGAAGAAATCGCTTTGTTCCAATGCTCTAAAGTGGGAACGGCTCGGACAGAATATTGTACGGTATGCTTCGTGGTTTGACCGCCCAACCTTTAGCTGCTGCTGGGTGCACTTGGATGATACAGTAAATGGAATTCCAACCACCGGACGTGACGACATCGTAAAACAGAATGCGGGAGAAAAATCACAATTGTAGCCGTAGTGCAAATAACGTCCTGTGCTGCAGGACGATGCTTCAGAAACACAATCTGCCCCTGTAAGCTCTGGTCTCCATCAAGGAACCTGCCGGGAACGTAATAGAAAGTCAGCGTTGGTGGTCGTCCGAATGCTCCATCGTACGCATTTCTTCGGCCCAACGACCGAGTGCAATAATTCTTCATGTATCGTGATTTTCCATTTCAATTACACGACTCGTCTGCTGCGAAGTATCTGACATTTCGATGTATCTCCGAGGACCGCAAAGTGAATGGATGGCCACCCAACACAGCCGGCAAGGATAATGGTGTACGGGTGCAGTTTTATTTCTTCCAAGAAACAGGAGGGTTCGCCACTGCTCTGTTGGGATGTGGGCTATGTTTGATGTTTGGCTTTTCGGCAATGTGTTTCTTCATCATTTTTATTTTCTGCTTGGGCCGGAAGCCCACCACGCACTGGAACTCCCTGTAAATGGTTGTCCCGATATAGCCGTTGTGAATGACACAGACACGTGCCGGGTTTGTTGTACTGCAGGGAAAAGGATTCCAGCAGTCTCCGGTAGTTCCGGTAGTGCCGGGGTTTTGTCTTTCGGTTGTACGCGCAACGGAGGAGCAAGTTTTATTAGCACGTCAAGAGGGCGGATGGGTTGGTTAGCAAAAATGTATCTCCATTAGCAAACAAATTCCAGGGCTTTGTGCCTTGAACCATCGAATAAAATGAAGATGTTGTCGATAAGTCACAAAAGCTACGTCCACTACGCCTCCTTATGGAGTTTTTGGGGTGATATTTTTATACGCAGACAACTAATGAAGAATCACGTACGGGGATCTTACGGCGCGTATACGGGCCGTCGTTTTCCGATTGTTAATTAGTATCGTCCGGAAAGAATGTTATGCTTCCAAATTGCTTCAACCAATAAGGTATTCTCATTCCATTTTCACACATGCTGTTTGAATAGATTTCCTTGCTCGGCGTGAGGCTAAAATATCGACTAACTTCCTCATGTACGACGCAGTGTCTAAGTGCTGCAGGTAGGTATTGAAAACATCCTTCCATGCAACGTTTAAAAGGTATGCGGGCTTAAAGTTGACAGTTGTGCCGGCCTTCGGATTGCTGTCCTTACTCCCGACAGCAAGCGACACATCGGTTCCGCCAGTCTTGCACACAAATGTCTTCCAAATGTGTCGGTAAACAACTGGCACGCTGCAAATAAACCGGCACCAGGAAGCATACTTGGTAAAAGTTTTCCCGTTCCTGATTTCATACGGCCCCCGTTTGCTTGGAGAACCCATTTTTCCATCCATATGAGCAAGCACGGGAATTTCGTTGCAATAAAGGCAAACAACCATGCCGGAGCACGGGACAACGAGGAGGAAGAATGAGAAGAAGACAAAAACTTTAGCAAAAGAAAAACAACGGCACAGAAAAGTTGCTCCTTTCCGCGGGAAACGAAACGGAAAAGATAGCGTTGTTTCGACGCTTCGGTTATGATGTTGTTGGTTAGCCGTTTGTTTACCGGTTGAATAGAAGGAAAATGAGAAATTGATTGCAAATTCCTGCACGATTGCGTCGCTCGGCGTGGCTAGTCGAACGGATGGTAGCGCCCGGCTATGCTGCTGCTGCTGGTGTATGGTGATTTTGTGCTGACTCCGTAGGTGGTCGACATATCGCGCTTATTGGGGTAGAAAATGGCAGATGATTGGTTCTAACGTCAGGTGAATGGAAGCATGAATGAAGTTGCGATTTAATTTGAGTAGAATTGTAAATGAAGCGACTAAGCAAAGCATTTTCGTGTTTTTTTTAACTTCTGTTCGAAACGCTCACACACAAAAGTTCGTCAGGAGAAAACTCAGCAAAAAAAAGCTCTGTAAATATTGTTACCATTACTAAATTGTTACAACTTTCCCATGTAACTGCAGGAAAGGGGAACCATTTTTTCCCATCAAACTATAACTCATATCGTAGAACGAAAGGGCGTGCCCCAACAGGAAGCCCGTTCCTTTGTTTGCGGCGTGGAATTCGATTCTAATCAGTGCTTAGAACAGCATAAATCCAGCTTACCCTGGGTTCTTTACACTAACCGAAGGATGACTTGTGCGCTAAACTAAGTTCTGTGGTTAGTTCGAACTGACCACAAAAATCGTTTTCCCGAAGTTGGTTTTTCCTGGTGCCAAGCATGTCCGCGTGCTCCAGATACCCTCCCAAATCATTACATTTCATAGCACAAACCAGCCAATGGTTTATGCATGACTTTTACGTCGGGCGTAGAATAAAAAAAAAGGGATCCGTTCTGGATGGGAGAAAATTGTGCTTCTTTCACTTCACTTCCGGGTCAACCGTGACCCTCATCCCGTCGTACATTCCCGACCAGACACACCCTCCTTCGCGAGCGTATATGTTTGCGTGTGTGGTTGGCGACACATTGTGTTACATACTGTAGAGGCATATACCGATTCAGCGATGGAATCTATTCCCTCTGTTCTAGGCTCCCCTTTGCTTAGATTGATTCTGCCCAGGGAATTTTCGCGAATAGTCGTCTTGGGGTGTAGGGCGCCAAAGTGAACTGCACCGGAAGCATGCCAACACACGTAGAATCCCAAAGATGTCCTTTTTCCGGCTGTGTCACGGTGGCGATGAGTGAAGAAATCGGAAAGAAGCGTCGAAAAGAACATCTCCTGCGGCACCACTGCTCTGCCCATCGGGCACTCGGCAGAAGGGGAACATCCCGCCCTAGTTCTTCCATCCGGGGAGGAATAAGAATTCATTAAAGTACCATCATTTGTGTTACAAAGTAAATAAAAATCAATTTCACCGTAATGGTGCCCTGGTCGAAGCGGCGGGAAACCGAATTTACTGCGGTTCGCTTCCATACTTTGCAATTGGCGGAATGTAACTTTTTTCTTCTTCTGCTGTTATCTTCACGTATCGGATTTTTGATTTGCTATCAATATTTTGGTTTCTCGCTTGTTTCCCCAGCTGCTGTAGCGAAGTGCGTAAGCGAAGAAGCATTACCTTGCCGTGGAAGAGAACGTTTTGATGTTTCCCCAGTGGACGGAGGACTGCCCGGAGCGAAACTCCAATTATCGAAACAACCATCGAGAGTGAAATGGTTCGGAACCCCATGCACGGTCCCCTTTTCTCCAATGTCGTATCTGAACCTCTGTGGGGTACGGGTGTGTAGACATGCCGACGACAATCATTCCAGTGAGGGGTGGCTCCTTCAACACTTCTGGCACTACAGAACTCCATCGTTTGGGTTCGATTGCCGTCGGCACTACGAATTTCTCGCCATCAAGAAATGGTCTAGATTCGGTGACATGAATTTCTAATCAAACACGGTTCGCGCGGTAGATTGTATCGGGCACCGGTTCTCAAACGCACACAAAGAGATGGCCACCACGCAATGCCGGGCGACATGACACGCGGTGCGTTTTCGTTTTACGAAATTTTCTATTAGTGTAAACTGTCAATCACAGACTGGTGGCCAGTGGCCGAAGGGCCATCATCGACAACTGTCCCTGTCAGTGTCGATTTGTTGCGTGGCGTACGGCCTTCTAAAGCGCCACAGTCCAACGTTTGGTGGTGTAAATTAGTTACAGCAGGTTTACAACCACCACCAGCAGTAGCACTGTGGAGCTTCAACCGTTTCGGTCAATTGGAGTGAATTAAAAATTTAAATCGTAAATCTGTTTTAACCGGCATACCTCCAAACGATTGTTCCGAAAGGGAGGCACCTTGGAGAAAAAAAGAATAACGGAAAAATCATGCATCGTTTAACTAATGAACTGACATTTTTATTACTTTGTCGGTCGCATATGTCCCTATTGTCCGGCTATTGCCATCCCCTACCAGTGATAATCGAACTGCATACGGTTCTGCTGATGCAGTAAGGTTCGTCCACGAGTTTAAAGTCAAAAGTACGCGTGGCACCACCATGGTCTGGACGCTGGAATATGACTTTAAATCGGACGGATAATTTATCTTAATTGATAGATTGAAAGCGATTTACAGGCGGGCACACTTTGTCCCTTTCGTAGCGTTTGATGTTTTGGAAGTGATTTTCCATCCCTGCCGTGCCGTGGTGCCAGCATGGCTTGATGTCCACCAACGCGTACCGCACCATGGTTAACGATGAATAATGACAACGACGTGTACCCAGCCACAGTACAGCGGTATGGTGCGACTCCTCATGTGCCCCGAATGTGTCCAGAATAGAACGAGATACATCCAGCAGACAGACGACACAATACTAGGGAACCCCTTTTCGGTAGATTCACAGGCAGCAATGATGTGCAGTGCTCATTAATTACCGACCAGCGGCAATATGAATTGAGATTTGTTTTGAACGAGACGAGTTGTTGCCACTCCACAGACCGCTGATGTGTGGTGTGTCCTCCCGTAGTACGCAGCACCCAAAACGTTTCGGGACGCTTGTGTCTATAAATTGGCATTGAAAATTGCCAACAATCAGTCTGTCTGCGTGTGCGCTTGGTTTGGTGTTCCATCGGGAATATATCTTCAATATGCTGGCCTTTCAAATGATCGAGCAATATGCAACCGAATGCACATCCTCGTCTTCCGGGATACCTCGTCACCGTGGGTACATCTTTTCCACGGTTTGTTTTATGCCGAGTTCTCCGGGGTTTGTTGGAACAGTTCCCGTCTGTTTTGTTTCTCTCGCCGCTGTCAGAATGTAATCTGATTTTCCGCTCCGATGCCATTTGAAGACATTAATTTAATTGAGAATGCAGAGCCGAATGCGCAGACGGAGTCCGGAGTCAGTACGATTAGTGTGGGGTTTTGGGAAATGTCGAAACAGAATGCGGCCCTGGGCGCGCAAAGGCTTGGTGAACATTTTGCTCAGTCGGTTTGGTTGTCCAAGTTGATGTAGCAATGGGTTTAGTAGTTACTTAAATAACAAGGACCAATTATGGAGCGCTCTCAAGATCTTTGATAGTTCGGCACGGATTGGTGTGTTGGAAGTAATCTTCCACGCGGTGGCAAGGGAAGCCGAAGGTGGTGTTGATATTTTAAACAGCTCTTAAGCGAGTACGATTGAGTGCGCTGAGTACTACAAAACATTGGGTGCAATACTTAAACTAGGTTAATTCATCATGCTTTCCGTACCCGTGGGTGGTACTGTTGTGTTCTGTGCGTAGAATAAAAAGTAATAGCCGGCAAACTGTAATGACCAACATTAATGAGAACTATTAGGTTAAGTATGGTAGGTTGGGTCATGATTATTTAATATGTCGTACTTGGTAGTAGGAACAACCATCATCAAGCTATGACAGTGACTCAATCGTTATTATGCAATTAAAGGGCTTACAAATCAAGGGTGTACAACTGGAACGATTAAATACGGTTGAGGATTTGTAGCAAACTCCTAAATTAGGTATCAATCATTTGCATCGTACAACATTTGCAGACACGACGATTTTTATGACATTGCTATAAAAAACATTTATGTCCTTTTTATTGAGTGCCATTTAATTAGAGACTAACTTCCCAGTACATTAAAACGCCCACATCCTGGATGTATTTTGTGGGCATCCAGTCACTCGGTAATCTCCTGTCGAAGGAGCTGTTGCATCATTACATCACACTGACACTTACTGGTCCTTCCGCAAAGCCACTTCCTAACCAAATCCGTTTCTCCATAGTGAAGTTCAAACATGGCTTATAGATGTGAAGTGTACACACCGTCAGGATGTAAAGGTGGCGATCCATGGACAAGAGTGTGGCGGAATGTAATTTTGTTTGTTATTTGTGAAATTTTAATCACCACAACCGCACCGACGCTGCACATACATACACCGTCAGCAGCGCCATCTCTCGTGGGAGTTGGAACGTAACAACCCTCACCACCCACTCGTGACAGAAAAGTAATTCCCAAAACTAATTCCAGCCATGTAAATGGAGCAAAACTTACCACTTGCCAGATGTGCAACAGGCGCTCGATGCAAATGTGAATTATCTTTTCCATTCCTGGCGGATTTCGGGCGGAAGCGGTTGCAGCAGTAGAAGGGTCTTTAAATTAGATATTCAGCGTAAAGTGCAGTCGAAGGTGGAGTTTGGGGGATTGGAATTTATTGTAGAGTATTTGATCTGTGTACACACAGATACAAGCATTGCTATTATGCGTTGTTTAATTAACGGTGGTATGCAAATGGAACGAGTGTATGTTCTAGTGCGGAAACATATGTTCCTGTAGCGCTTATGACTGGAAGTAATAATTGATTAGTAAGCAGAAATTAGCTTTCTTTTAATCAGTATTTGAAACCACATCTAAAAGAGCCTGGATGAAATACCACAATAATGTTTTCATAACCAGAATACGGTAGATTAATTTTCCAATCTCCTCATCCTGTAAAGACTCATCTTGTACGGACCTACCCAAACACTGTTCGATGAAAAATTGGAAACATATGCTTTTCATTAGCGCCAATCGCTTCGCACCCTTCCAAAGGCAGTATGAACCGGCACCGATGACAGGGCAACTATTAACGGCGACCGTTCAACTGATCGTTTAATGAACTTCACCCATGGTCAGTTAATGTGATGGTGTGAAAGTCTAGGAAACAGTTAACAGCTCGTCCATGCGATGCCCTTTGGGCACGAAGAACCGCATTGTGTTCGTAACAAAGAACGGATGGATCACTAACCAATCGAGAACCCGGAAGCTGGCCCGGCTAATCGCACCCTTAATTGAATAAACTCCTCACTATTGATTGATTAACCATACGATGTGACAGCCAATATGTGCGAAGAGTTCTAATTTACTTGTACTTCATTGTATCTCGTTCTCCCGTTTCCCCACAGCACTCGAGTTTTTGGTGGAACCCTCGGACGTGACAGTACCGGAAGGTAACTCGGTTATGTTGCAGTGTGCCGGCAATGCGGATAGCAAAGTGCTGCAGGATGGCAAAATAGCGCCCAACATTCGGTGGCGTGGCCCCGACGGGCAAGACATCGGCATCGTGGGTGATACGTTCCGGTCGCAGCTGACCAATGGTTCGCTGTACATTAGCTCCGTGGAGAGCAATCGTGGACTGACCGGGTTTTACCACTGTCTGCTCAGTGTGGACGGTATCGGTACGATCGTTAGCCGATCGGCACGTGTCTCGATAGCAGGTAAGTGATTTGATTAGATTAGTTTGTTGCTAGCTGCTAACATTACGCTCACCTTTCAGATCTACCGGATATTAACCAAGAATCACACGAAATCTATCTGTACGCTGGTCAAACGGCATACTTCAAGTGTATGTCCAGTCTGTTGCCGTACAGTGTAGAATCTCGCTACCACACCGAATGGCTGAAGGATGATCTACCGCTGCGGATGGATTTGACGCGAATGCTGCTACTGCCCTCCGGTGCGTTGGAAATTGATGAAGTTGTCCCGGCGGACCGTGGCACCTACCAGTGCAACGTGACCGCGGGCACCTTCTCGCGGTTGAGCAGCAAATCCAACCTGAACATTAAGTCCACTGCCGGCCAGCCACAAAGTTTCGCCCCACCCGCGTTCGTGATCGTGCCGCAACCGCAGACGGTACGCGAGGGCGACACGGTTATACTGGACTGTGCCGCTAATGGCAATCCCAAGCCATCGATTCGATGGCTGCGAAACGGTGAAGACATCGACATGAACGATCTGGACTCACGGTTCCGCATCATGGGCACGGGTTCGCTCCAGATCAATTCGATCCAGGACACAGACGCGGGCGATTACCAATGCCGGGCAAGCAATACGGAGGATTCGCTCGATGCATCCGCCACGGTACAGGTGCAGGTACCTCCCAAGTTCATTCTCAGCCCAGAGGATAAGGTGGCGTACGAGAAGGAGGAGCTGGAACTGTCCTGCTCCATCCACGGGAAACCAACACCCATAATCCAGTGGTTGAAAAATGGAGACCTGATAACGCCGAGCGAGTACATGCAGATTGTTGGAGGGTAGGTGTTTCATGGCAAACCCTTTTCTTTCTTCCTGAAGCAAATAATAAGAATTTGATTGCTAATCGCATTTGTTTTTTATTCTACACAGACACAACCTGAAAATTTTCGGACTGATCGGTTCGGACGCGGGAATGTTTCAGTGCATCGGAACGAATCCGGCCGGAAGTGTGCAGGCGGCTGCTCGTCTGGAAATAATCGAACCAGGTAATTGATTGCTAATTTTACCCAACTTCACCGTGCCGGGGGTCCTGCTGTGTAGCAAGAACACCGTAAACTTTCTGACAAATGGACTGTAGTCTGTAGGTAGTCGTGTTTCTTTTTTGTAATTTAGTATCCGTCAGAACTGGATCGCACTTCGTTTGAGCGTATTTCTTCAAGCAATCATATTTTAATATACTTTTTTTCGTATTTGTTTCTTTTCTTTTTTTTCTGTTTTTTGTTGTATGATTTACACAACCATTCAACGCTACGGCTATCGATTTCGTTTATCTTCCGTTTTGGACTTTTGGTCTTGGGCCGTGGTCTATTCCATTTGGATCGTACCACCGCTGTCTGCCGCTACCGACTCCGTTTCTTGGATGGAATCATCTCTTTCGAACAAAAAACAACATCAACGACCCGTTCTCTTGTTGATTATGATTTATTACCGTTTTGCCCATTTGTGGATGACTTTGCATGCAAACGATTTACTTCTCGTTTTCGTGTGGTTACGTTTGTATGTGTTGTTTGTACGGGGTATTTCTCTTTAACGTTCGTGTTGCTGTCACTTCTTCCCATCCCTACTAATCCCCTTGGGTGGGTTCTTCGCTCTTCATGTCGTATCTGTCGCTATTTTGCTGTGTTTGTGTGTTTTGCTCTCTAACACTACCGTTCGCCTTTGCCGAACTCGCTCACTTTTGGCTGTTTGCAATTTATTTTATGTTACGTGACTTGTTACCGATTTACCCCGTCACGTGTCCTTCGGGATGGGTTGACTCGTTATGCTGGCTTACCCGTGTGTGTGTGTTCATGCCCCAAATCGAACTGCACGTGATACAACTATCCCTGTCCTGCCGCATGAATATGTTGCTTGTCATTGATCCATGACCCATGACGACGATACGTACGATCGACCAACCGACTGTTCGAACTCCATCCCCGACTCCGGTATGACGTATCACGGTATATTGGGAATGCAGGTTTGCCGAAACGGCATAAGGGCAAAAAATTTCAGCAGACGCAATCGAAAACGAAATCGTACGAAAAATCACCACTGCTGCTGCAGTCCGATCCGAAACTATCGAAATCGGTGCTGGATAGTCTGGTGTCGCGGACGAAAGAACGGCACAGCTTTGACCGGCATCAGTTTCAGTACAACGAGTATACCGACGATGACTATGCCGATCACGACCGCATGCTTGACGGTGACCATGACGATGAGGACGATGACGAGGAGGATGGCAAAATCTATTCCCTTCGACCTAACGAGGACCCGAACAAACTCTACCAATCGTTGACCGGTTCAAAGTCCCGGGAGGATGGTGAGGTTAGCCATTTCTCTAATCAGAAGTCTCCCATTACTGCTGTCACGCGGAAATACACGAAATCGTACGTAGATGGCAGTGGGAAGTTGGCTGCACCGTTGCCGGGACCACCGCGCGCCCTCCAGGCCCAGATCGTGCAGTCACGCTTCATTACGCTCAACTGGCTGGAACCGGCAAAGAATCCTGATGAGGTTATCTCCTACTCCGTCTATTACCGAATGCATACGAGTGACAGGTAAGTGATTTCGGGGTAGAAATGCATTAAATAGAGACATCTTGATCATATATATTAAACATCCTTTTTGTTGCAGAGAGCGTAAGATGACGACGAATTCGCGCGATGAGCAGGAAATCAACATTCAATCATTGCAACCTGGTAAAAACTATCACTTCCGGGTGGTAGGCAACAGCAATCACGGTCCGGGCGATTCATCAGAAACACTGGAAGTGCGCACATTGTCCGAGGAGAACATAGCCGGTGCACCGCAGAATCTGCGCGGGTATGCCATCACCGAGAGAGATATTCACCTCCAATGGGATCCGCCAGCCGTGACAAACGGATTGATTACGAAGTATCGCGTGTACCATGCGGAAACTGACAATGGGGTAGAGATGTACACCGATACTACCACCACGGAGGTCATCATCAATGACTTGCGTCCGTACACCAAGTACACCATGTATGCGGTTCCCTTCAACCAGGCAGGAATGGGTGATCCATCGCACGAGATAGACGTGAAAACATACTCCTCAACTCCATCGGAACCGCCGGCAAATGTGACACTGGAGCAGACAAGCTCCACCGTAGCGATCCGCTGGGAACCGCCTGCATTGGAGGATCGCAATGGACAGATAACTGGGTACAAAATCAAGTACCGAAAGAACAAAAAACCACTGCAGGTGGAAACTACTCCAGCCAACGTGCGGTACTATATATTGAAGGATCTGGACAAGATGTCTGCCTACCAGGTGAAGATCGCAGCCATGACGGTGAACGGAACGGGACCATTTACCGAATGGCATCATACAGAAACGTACGCGAATGATCTGGACGAATCGCAAGTTCCTGGTCAACCAGCTTGGATAAAGAGTAAGTAAATTGTTAGCTTTGTACAATTACCTTACTCGTGAGTTACTAATCAATTTTCCCATTCTTGTGTAGCCCGACCTGGAGCCGATAACATAACAGTCTTCTGGGGACCTCCGGTACATCAAGAAATTAAAGTGCGCAGTTATATTCTTGGCTGGGGCAAAGGCATACCGGACGAAGAAACGACTGTAATAGAGGAGAGAATGCGACAGTTTGAAATCACCAATCTGGAACCAAACAGCGAATATGTCATTTCTCTGCGTGCCCGCAATGCAATGGGCGACGGTGCGCCGAAGTACGATACCTTGCGCACCCGGGAAGATGCTCCAATCGAGGCACCGACACCGTTAGAAGTGCCGGTCGGATTACGTGCTATTCCCATGTCAGGCACATCGATTGTGGTGTATTGGACTGACACGACGCTTAGTAAAAGTCAGCACGTATCCGACAATCGATACTACGTCGTTCGATACAGCCCGATTAGTTCTAATCGCTACCGGTATCTCAATGCGACTGTTTTGAGTAGCATGATTGTTGATTTACGACCCAACACACAGTACGAGTTCGCCGTGAAGGTAGTGAAGGGACACCGCCAATCAGCGTGGTCTATGTCGGTGCTAAACACTACCCAGCAGGCTTCACCAGTGTCACCTCCGCGGGAGTTGCAGGTTGAGTTTGATCCGCGCAATCCCCTCTCTGCCATACTGAGCTGGCAATCGCCGCGATATTCTAGCGTACCAATTGCGGGCTACCAGGTGCTGTACACCACTGACACGACCAAACGCGACCGGGATTGGAACATTGAATCAACGACCGGAGATCATACGTCCGCGGAGATTATAAACCTAGAACCGCACACGACATACTATTTCAAGGTGCAGACACGGCACTCGAAAGGACTGGGTCCGTTTTCAGCGATGGTTTCTATGAAAACTGGCGCTGAGATCGATTCGAGTGGGAACCTTACGATGGAGAAATCTATCTCATCCGAGCTTATATACATTACCGCGGGATTTGCGGTAATGGCCTGTATTACGGCTATCGGGATTTTGGTACTAAAGTGTCGTAGGAAAGAGCTGGATGACACACCGGAGCATGCGAAGAAAAGCTATCAGAAGAATAATGCGGGAATCGTTAAACCACCCGATCTTTGGATACATCACGATCAGATGGAGCTGAAGAATATGGACAAGAGCAATCATAGTACGACCCCTGGCTCGGTGGATGGAGGTGCCTCCAGCAGCGGTACGATGACGCTTCCTCGGTCCGTCGGTGGACACGATTACGATAGCGAAACTCCAATCACTCACGTTACCAACTCGCTCGATAAGCGGAACTACGTGCCTGGATATAATGGTAAGTTAAGCATGTGATGTTTAGGAGATCAGTTCGAAATGACTAAATGATTTGTTGGTACTTTAGGAAACACAACGTCCCTCAGCTCGACGATGGAGCGACCACAGTATCCACGAACACAGTACAGCATGGCTGCCAGACCTCATATAGCTATGGATCAACAGACACTTTCACAGCAGAACCTTCTCCAGCAGCCTCCACAATTACCACCAGCAAATCCTCTAGCACAGACACCGGAAAATCCATACACTTACGACAGTAGTTATAGGTAAGTTTGAGAAAATATGTCACGTCTAAATCTAGATGAATAGATTGAAACTAATGAGCTGATTTTAATATTTGCAGCCCAAATGTTACCTACGCCCAAGGTATAGCGATAGATGCCCCTAAAAGGGGGCAAGGACATCCATTGAAAAGCTTCAGCGTACCTGCACCGCCCGCATCTACACCGATCATCAGTGGCCAGGGTAAACATGGCAGTGAGTATTAAATGGAAAACGCACTAAAGGAGGATAAAAGAAACTAATGACCTGTTCGTTTACTCTAGCTCCAACGCCCGCTGTTACGATACGCCCGCAGAACTCATCGCCCTACAAAAAACCTTCTCTCTCGTCCGGCTCGTTGACCAATCGACTGCAGACAGGCCCTGTGGTGGCACACTCGAATGACGAAATCCAGCGACTGGCACCGTCCACCTCCACCGAGGAGCTCAACCAGGAGATGGCCAACCTCGAGGGTCTCATGAAGGATCTTAGCGCAATCACAGCGAACGAGTTTGAGTGCTAGATCACTTCGGCCGGCAGCAGACGGTGCAAAACGCGTGATGAAAACTGTTTAGTCATTATTAATTTTAATTTGGTATGATTAGCGTTGAGCGAGTGTGTGTGCGTAAAGGAATGAATGAACTTGTATGCATGTGACGTATTGCGAATGGGTCGTGATCATACTTGATCGACTGAACGTTGTGTCGGATATGTTTAGGCATTATTATTAGTATTTTGCAATTACTTTAAAGCGAACGCTATATTACGGATAAAGGCAATCGGTGCGACACGTTACATGGGTAGTGCATCGTATAACTCACATTAATTTATTACAATACTCTGTAAGGACTAACCCCCGAGTAGTACGTAGGTACCCACTAAAAGCGCACACTAACCGGCTGGGAGTGAATTAGGGAGAATATTTCGCATAACGCAAACGGCATGTGTAACAAATTATTGAACTAATGCATCAAAATTTTACATAAGTTCGATCGGTAGGTTAGGAGCATTGTTCGAATTGTCCTTGCGCATATGGTCACTTCGTTTCGGACCCGTCGCGTAAATTCCGTGCGGATGCGGCTCTCTTGTAGTTTAGTGAACAGCATTATTCTGATTGTAAATATGACGAAATCGGAAGGGGCAAAGTAGATTTTGTATTCAGTTTCAGTTTTACGTGCTAAAACGAAGGTATACAAGAAAAGAAAACAAAATATTCCATTCTTCTTTAAGTACAAGCAAATGAATTGGCTTACATTGCTAATCTAAAAACTCAAATCACGATCGTTTTAATTCGCCAGACAACAAATCTGATAGGCCCAGTGATTTAATTGCAAAGCTAAAGCAAACCTTTCAGCTCGTACTTCAGTTCGATTGATAAGCCGATAACCGAGTAAATGTTAAAATAGGATTACAAACCAACCAACCCAAAACCTTACAAATGGACGACAACAGGGATCAATTTTAAATGCCACTCTATCGTACTCGGTACTGCCATACAAGGTCGGGATGCCAATAACAGGTGTTCCGACCGTTTAGAGAGTAATGCGTTCAACTTGAGCGATTCCTACGGCCATTCAGCTAGGTTATATGTTTCTGTTTTTGCGCTTACCATTCGTCTCAGTTTGAACAGGTTTTTGTTAATTTTCAACATACCGTCTTATCATCATCCTCTGTGACCATGTATCTCTGCTTCATGTATAGTACGTATCTCGTATCGGACGCGGTTAGAAGGAGTGCGCACTGTACACTAGGGCGCTTAAATGCCCATTAGTCACCGTCTATGTAAACCCGTATGTAACACGTGAGTATATATAGGTGTGTTGTAAAACCTTTTGAACGTTTTTACACAGGATAGGCCGAATAGTTGAACGAAGTGTAGTTTAGCTTATTTTGTATACACTTACGGAAATCAGAATCATACAACTCGAATTGTGTTTGGTTCCAACAGATAATGTCGTACCCCGCCTGTACATCACAATCACACCAATAATAGCTAGAAGAATGGAGGTATTGCAGCGTATCAAACAAAAAGTGTAGTGTGTGAAGGACGCTCATATCTCAACACATTCAACCATACACCACAGCATCGAATATCCTATCATCAGTGCAGCGAATTTACACGAACCTTTACCTAACGTTTATTGAAGGACTTTTAGAAGGATGCAAGAAATGTGTGACTCAAATTGCTGTTTTTGAAGAACTCTTAATTATCATGAAGCAATAAGCCGACGCATTCAGTATTCGTTTGAATCGATCCCGTCTTGTACGCTTTGCCTAGATACACATATTTATCCTATAAAACATCACACAATACAGCTCATGGTGTCATACCATGTTTCATCTTCAGGTTTCTGCAGTGTTCATACGAAATCATTTTTCCACGGCCCGTACATCTAACATGCACTCATTTCATTCCAACCAGCACATAATCCGGGGATGCATAGAAACAAACGCTTAGGATGCTAGTCGACTTACACATGACATCGTCGGTAGCGCACGAGTGTGGATGGCCTGACACTTACTCTGCAACGTCTCAGTAAATCAGCAAACGAAAACTAGCCCAGTAGATGGATTTTTATTTACCCCAAAGACTCATACACTGGACAGTGGACAGTACAGTGTTTCTCATTTCGTGAGAGAAAAAAAAAAACAAAACTGGGAAAATGAATCAACATTGAGATTTTTATGTTTTTAGATGTAAGCAGCAATATTCCTACGTACCCAATCTTCTCGAACAACAACAACTCAGTGCAAACAAATGTGTAACAAATATCAAATTGCACAAGCAACAAACTGGCAAACTCAAGGATGAAAGACGATAGTGGTGGGGGGGGGAGTGCACAAAAACGCGTGTGCATGTTGTGTGTATAAGCCTAAACTGGTAGCATTTTTTCTAGTAATACTGTATTTATACACAAGTGCAACAAAAAAGCGCAAACGAACAAGAACTAGATATGGAGAAGATAAGGTAAAATCTAAACCGATTCGACAGTGAATGAAAACAGAAATAAAATTGAAAACTATGATAAATTATAATAATTTTTACTTCGTTTTTTATTGCAAATTTAGCAAAAGAAAATTTATATAAAACATTATAGCACCTTTCTGATCGTATACGCTCAATTGAGTTCCAGTTTCGTTCGTCGCGATAGATGTTGTGAGTAAATAAGTTTCCTCAAACTTCTTAATAGACCTCCAAAGTGCGATAACCTAACTAAACCTCGCTAACGACCGGGAGCATCCATTATTTTGGTTGTTATCTCATTAATCTCTCGATCTTAGAACCTTAAACCAGTGATGTCTACTGTTAAATGGATGGCTCTCTCTAGCACTAATTCAAGGAGAAAACCATTCTACCATTTCTTGCAGACCCTAGTTGGTACGAAAAGGCCTTAAAATGTTTCCATCATCCGGCATGTGACGTAGGTTGTTGTCATTCTTATAAATCTGATAAGCTTGGCCGAAATTTCAAAGGAGCTCATTGCGTCGTACAGTTTTACCCTGGTAAACCATATGCGGCCAATGAAGAGATCGAAGATATGAAGCTGCTACTTCATCATCTTCTCCAAGATTTATCGCACGATGGTTCTGCTTCGGAAACCTCACTAACTGTTTCCAACTACATCGTCTACGAATAAAAGAAGTAATTCTTGTAGTAAGAATTACTTGGAGTTCCTTCTGGCTCACCTCGTTTCTCATATTTGTGGTAGATTATGTCAGGATTTTTATCGCAAGATAACCAGGCATGCTCTATTGCTGCACCTTTACTACTCCGTAGGCATCTGGTGCCTTCATGAATCTTTAGATAAGGCCCTGTCAAAAGATTTCATTTAATATCAGTTTTATGATTGATTGCAGGAAAAAGACAGAAATCTAATATCGCGCCATGAATTAAGTTTGCGATCATCCATTCAATTTTCCTCCTTGCTGTAAGGGTTTATGCCTCTGAAAGCGTTACGCTCTTCTCACTTTAGCTCTCATGGTGTGCGAGGCATTCAGCTCTCATTCGCCGTACTCACGCGCCTTGCTTCACACCGATTGGGGCCACCGCTTCACGTCAACGGCGAGCAACTGTCAGTGTTTCTCGTGCGTTCGATCGTTGAAGTCTTTCGTTCTTTTACGCGATCCGCCAACCGTGTGGTGTGCCGTGTTGTGAGTTTGTGTTCCGTTTCCCTTCTTGATCCATTTACGTTACCCCGCCAGGTGAACTGGGGGGTCTGAAGAGAAATTCAGATCAAAAAGTGCGTGTATACTCCGGTACATCGATTGGAATCGTTTCGCGGCTCGCTTAAGTCCGGTTATTTCGCCCAGCAAGGAAGAGCTGTGGGGCAGGGGAGTCGTCGGTTTTCTATTCCACCGTACACCCTCCCAAACACGCAAACGTACAACCACCGTTGGAATGAAGCGTTCATGGCGTTTCGTTCACATCTTGGCTGACCTCCAAAGTGGAATGAGAAAAGGCTGAAGAATGAATGCGCAATGTGCAACGTCGATTGTGTCACGCGAGAAGAAGGGCTAATGTCGTTCGGTGCAAAAAACTTGTTTCCTGTCGCTCGGTACATCCATCGGTTCGTAAAAAACCGAGGTCAAGGTTTTTGTGTCAAAGTACTGAGCATTAAAAAAACAGTGTTCCGGTGTTTGTGTGATAATTTGAAGTGACCTACGAATAAGCGAATTGAGTAGCGCTACGAATTTTAAGATATTTGTGAAAGATAAGCCACATTGGCGGTTCGATTCCCAACCGACGGTCGATGAAGAAAATAATAATCTCCGAACACACCCTAACGGGGGCTGAGAGACATTCCAACCCGTGCGACTCAGTGTTTGCTCAGCTATGCCTACGACAGCCGTGGTGGCCCGTTTGGGTTGGGATTGCTGACCGATCAAACAATCCACCTGGTAGAGTGGTCATCTCGAAATGCGGTGACCACTGACGTGAGAGGTGAAATCTCTATCGCAACGAAGATGAACCCGCTGTCAGTTTTTCGGGGGGTGCTGTACCACTACGTGGCAGCGGAAGATCTCTCCGAGCCGCCATGGCGAATGGGAGATTTTCTCGAAAAAGTGAAACTCAACCCCAACACCGAATTCACTTTCCTTGTAGCAGAATGCATGTGTTTGTTTACATTTTTATTTCCCACATTTGTTCTCTGGGGTTTTTTTTCTGCTGGTTTTTGTTTATGACCTTGCATTCGTGCTAAGTTTGCGTTCTGAAGCAACGAAGGCGAAATATTCGCAACTGTTGGCCGAAACAATTAGCACCTTCGTGAGCTACTGATGGTAATCTTATCACGTAATATGAGCTCAAACATGCAAAAAGCTTATATAAATAATGTGAAAGGATTCGTGGAAGTAAAGCTATCTAAATATTGGCGTATATTGGAGTTATTTAAACATTGAACACAAATTTGATCAGAAATGCAGTTTTTGATGGAAGAAAAACCACTTGAAGCTTCCAATATGTTCTCACAAATTTTATTTCCTTTCTTATCTGCAATTGATATTTCACAACTCCTCTCAGAGTTTAGCATGAAACTATTTTTTCACATACACCCATACATCCACATACACATCACTTGACAAACTGAAAGATCACTTTCATTCGAAAGGCAAAAACCCTTCACGATGTCACCACCCAAAGTGTTGATGGCCTTCATCGTGTCTTGTGATGATGTGTTCATACAAGGGACACCTTAAAGCAGCAATTGTTAGCCACCCTTACCGTGCGTGAAATCTTCCCGCCCCTAGATGAACGTACTCGCACCACCTACAGTACCCATTGTGCGGCGTACATAAACATTATCGTGAAACAATGGCACTTGTCGGGATGTGACGCTACGTGTATGCTTCATCCACGCATATTGCCATCATCATCATCAGCCAAACTGTAATCGGCTAAAACGGCACGCTCGGAACCGGTTAATGCGGTTGTTGCTTGACTGGCCGCATCGTTTTAAAGCAGCCGCAACGGTTTTGTGTTCGGCTGGGCTGGCTAACCTTGACTTAATCGAAAAGGCAAACGGGTAACCAATCTCCGTGTGGCCGGTTGCACAGCATTCGACGCGCCTGATGTTTGTGGTGCTGGTGCAGAAGACTTACTGGGTCGATTGCTTCAGTGGTAAGCAATCTAAGAATGTTCCCCCATACGATTACTGTGTTGCAATAGGTGGTTGATTTTGTGCCATGTGTACTATGAAGCCCGCAAAAAAACAGCTATTGCCCAACGTGACTGTTGATTGGATGGTGCTTGCGAAATAAAGCCCAACATGGTGTGATAATCTGTTACCCTTCTTTAAGCAGACTCTTTAAAAATTCACGAGTCAAAATCCAAAATATTGTAACAAAAATTATGTTACGTCTAGCATTTCGTTCGTTAAATTTTTCCTCATACACCACTATCTGCACAATGTTTACGTGTCCCGGGTTAGCATTTTTTCTTCTCCTTCTATCAAACTCAACAAAAAAAAAAACAACACATAAGCTCGTGATAGTGGTTCGCCTCGAAGACCCTGGCAAATTGCGATCACCGGCAAACGTATTGCGTTCGGTGAAAGCTACGATCGTGAATTGTGAGGAAACGATCATTTTTGACCAACTCCAATCGTCGTTGGATATCAGCGCTATTTGCTATGTGTTGCGTTTTCGAATTTTATCACGTACCTTCACACTCACACTTACATACAGTTTTCCCCTCTCTACATTGCTTACTGGTGTTGCTGATTAAAATACGAAATTGGTTAAGAATAGAGGAAGATAATTTTGGTTTTTCCTAAATATAAATTTAATAGAAAGTTTTAGTTTTAACTCACCAAATCTTCAACTGAATGATCTTAATATTTTTGTACCTACAACTGGTTTTATTTAATCAACTGAACATTAAACATTATATAATTTCCAATTTGGAAATGTTTGTGAGAAGTTGTCATCATTGTCCTTTTTTGTCCTTGTGGATGGTTTAAGTAAAATTTATGCGTTGGAGTTGTTTGGTGTTATACTAATAATGTGTTTAGCTCAGTGGTTGACAATCTACGGTTTTACGGCACTATCAAATAATACATTATAACTTTGCTGGAATTAGGCAAATAATGTAGTTTTCTGTAAAATCATATTTCAAGTTCGTTAAAATACTATATCAAATTAATCAAACTGTTAGAAACAATTGTTGGAGAGCTGGGACTCTGTTGCGATCTGAGTTTTGGGGTTTTGCCATAATACAATTTTGGAAAACTTTTGATGCGCTTAAAAACGTTTTTCAAGTTATAGGATAGCTTTGCACTATGAACACTTCAATATTTTATAGCTCTTAATTTCTTTAAAAAGCGAATTAGTACCATATTTACGTATCGTGATTGAAAGGGAAAATAAAATCTCTCGTTTCTCATATGAGCTTCAACAAACAATTATATGCACTTAATTTAATCATCTTGTTAATTTTAATTCTTAATTCATTTGTTAATTTGGAGAACATTTTCGATTATAATATCGAAAACAAAACTCTGAGCATTCAACACATAATTTGCTTTTAATCAACCAATTCACCTTCATTTTCAATTTCATTTTCACAAATTTCGAGCAACCTGTAGTTTTGTGATATTCCAAAAGAATTTACCGACCACTGGGTTAGTCCAACGAGTATCTGGATTTATGCATAGAAAATAAATAATTATTAACTTTTTTTCTTGTGAAATCCAGTTGATTGACTAATTCGATTAATTAACGAATTGAAATATGAAATTAACTGTCACATGCCCCTGTGTGACCCCTAAACAAGCCCTAAAGACCTCCAAAGAGCCATATGTGGATTACTAGTCATATTTGCTTCACCATTGATCTGTTGTACAAATCTGCAATATTTATATAAATCTGGAAATCTTTTTAAAATTCCAACAAAATATTGCAGTGTCCCAAAAAAGATCTCTTATCTTCAGAAGCTACTGAACAGAAGTACTTCAAAAAATTCAATTTATTAAATGCACTTCTAAAACAATTCTTTTCTAACACCCGGAATTAATTGCCATACCAGCTAACTATGGCTTAAAATTCATACGTGTGCCAAACTTATTAGTGGCACTTAGCACTACAACAAACCACCATCCAACAGTCCCCCCGATGTGCAACTTTTTTCGAATAAAAATCGAAACTTAGCCGAGTTAAATAACGATCGCGTCAGCATACACGCGTCCAAGGTTATCGCGCATGAAACGGGCCAAAAAAATATCTCCCGTCACATTCTCACTAGTTGTCCACATAGATGATGTGTTGTTTGGATCAAGATTATAACATCTTCGGAAGACGACTATCGAAACGAACCGGACTTGAAAATAGCAGATCAAAAGACATTTTCGTGTGCGTCGATCATCAAACCAGTTCCTTGCTTTGCTATTCCACTTTTATGACGGTCCTAAAACTCGCCTTCATTTCGGAAGTTTTGCAGGAGCTCCAGTCGAGATCACGAACTCGAACCTACCAGCAGAAGGTTTTCTTAGTGACAAAGTGTAACGCACAGTGCAAAGGAACAAGTTTACGGTTGGTGGTGTTTTGTTAGATTTAATATAAGCAAAATGAACCACACCCGGCAACGATTAATACGTGAGTTGAGTGTGACGGCCCGGACGGTCACCCAGCCAAGGCCAACGCTGCAGCTACAGAGACAACGGCAGCAAATCCGATGCAGCAGCACAGATCGTCCGATCCGACACGCACACTCTACCGCTTCCTGTCCACACATGGTGGAGGCACTGAACGATACAGAAGTTCCCCACCAGCAAACGGTCGCCAGCACACGCAATACAATCCGGCTGGAAGATGCCCGACCCTACTCGGAAGTTCCCGGACCGAAACCATTGCCAATACTGGGCAACACCTGGCGGTAAGTTTTCTGGATGTCCGTGTGGGAAGGATTTGTATTTATTGTAGCAGAATTGACGTCACGCGCGAAGGAATTGTAAATCGAAATTTGTTCTTGCGTCAATGGAAAAAGAAAGAACGTGAAGAACCAGTTTGAGGAATGCAGACTGAACAGAAATTGAAACTATTATCGGAAAAGTGTATATCTTTCAATTTACGTGTATCATATAGCTTTAATGCAATTGAGTTTTGAATCATTCACAAACATTCAAACGGGCAATATTCCCGCCAACATTTGATTAATGGCTGCTGCTTTAGCACCGTCAACATCACCTAATCATAGAATTTCTTGTCCGTTTTTGTCATCCTTCCTTGTATGATAAATTGGATGCTGTCAGGTACGTTACGCAACTTACCGGTTGAAGGAACGGCACTTTTTCGAAGGGTTGTAGACCTCAACGCTATGTGTCTAATTTGCATTGGCGCGGTAAATCATTTGGGATGATATTATTTTACTTTGGGAAGTTCTACCATTAGATCTTGAGCATCTGTTAATGTCTTAATAATAGTAAAAAAGTTTGAGCTATAAAAAGCCACATTAATCAGTTTGATACGTTTAATATTTGGGCTTTTCTATTACATGCCTGTATAAAAATCCGCCATTTAGGCGCAGTTTGCATGCCATTAAAAGGTCATTAGATATAGTTTGCTACCGATAGAAGCCTTGAGAAATATTGGAGGATACTTTAAAAAAACATTACTGCTGAGGTTTTTGTTGTCTGTTTTGTTCTTTTGCTCCTTTCTTTAGAACGTTGTGCTTGTTTACAAATCTTTTGTCTTGATTGGAGATTAATTTTTTGTTATATTTTCAGTTAAGCTCTCCATTAATTAACGATAATGCCCTTGAATTCTGTGTTTAAACATTTTTATATTTTTATTTTCTTTTGTTTCCATTTTGATTAATTTATTTAATTACTTCTTACATTTACTCTTCATGCGGAATGTACTGAGCACATTTTTTATTTTTTTTTCCCAAATTATCATCTTACATCAGACCGCTTGCTTCAGCTCGATTCAAAATTGATTTGATTGTCTGCTGTCTTGATTGAAATGGTATTGCACAGCTATCTGGTGTCGATTACCAGTTCTGCCCATATCACTCTTTGTGAGCGCTTGTTTTAACGGCTCATTAGCCACCTAACCTAACTGCTGGGACAGCAGGTAAAGACTTGCAATCAGTTTAGCCAACCGTTCGCACCGTGTGTACACACATGTAATGGATTGAAGATTTCCAGCGCCCAGCGCCACGAAATCATACACCGTACACCGTATCGAAAGCGCTCGTTTGCGGTGCCCATTTTCACATTTATTTTCACCAAACATTTTGTTGCTTCTTTTGCCCACTTTGCACCGCAGCGTTTTCCCCATTATCGGCCAGTACAAGATATCGGATGTGGCAATGATATCGTTCCTGCTGCATCGCCATTACGGTCGTATCGTACGCCTCGGAGGATTGATCGGCCGGCCGGATCTGCTGTTCGTGTACGACTGTGACGAAATCGAGAAGGTAAGAAGGAATGAGTTCCCGCTGAAGTTTGCTGATGGGTGCGACGTTTGTGAGCTGTGTGTGTTTTTTTTGTTGTTGTTTGTCTTCTCTTCCGACAACAGGTGTACCGCAATGAAGGTCCAACACCGTTCCGTCCATCGATGCCCAGTCTGGTGAAGTACAAGAGTGAGCTGCGGAAAGACTTCTTCGGCGATCTTCCCGGTGTCGTTGGAGTGTAAGTACACGATAGGGCTGATATGGATGTGATGCAATAGCGAGTAATTAATGTTAGTGGAGAAATCGTAGTTTTATAGCCGGATGAGTTAATCTTGCTTTTAATTAAACCTTCGGGGCGATATATTAGTCCGAGAGTAATGTCACCGCAAGTGGTACTCGTGGGAATGATTTCGCTTGAAAGCAATCCAAACAAGTGTACTGAGCAACAACCGCAAATGATATTTGAATATCCCAAGTAAATGTGTCGAGGAACTATATATTCTCATCCAACTCAATAGGTCATCACTATCCAGGGGCAAAGTGTCTAGCAAATGTAACACACCGCCTTTTGTTTGCTCTCCCACTTTCAGCCACGGTGAACCATGGCGTGAGTTTCGTTCGCGCGTCCAAAAACCGGTCCTTCAGCTGTCAACCGTCCGCCGGTACGTGTCTCCTCTCGAGCAGGTGACAGAGGAGTTCATCGACCGGTGTCAACAGTTGCTAGACGATCGGCAAGAGCTGCCGGTTGACTTCGACAACGAGATCCACAAATGGTCACTCGAGTGTATCGGCCTGGTGGCACTCGATACCCGGCTCGGTTGCCTCGAACCGAACCTGGATCCGAAATCGGAACCGCAGCAGATCATCAATGCGGCCAAGTATGCGCTGCGGAATGTGGCTACGCTCGAGCTGAAGGCACCGTACTGGCGCTATTTCCCAACGCCCGTCTGGTACAAGTATGTCAGCAATATGGACTACTTCGTAAAGTGAGTAACTGGGCGGTGTTTGTGTTTGCGTGGGAAATGAAGCGAACGAGAACTTTTATTTTGTAGAATTTGCATGAAGTACATCAAAAATGCCACCCAGAGGATGAAGCTGAACGAAGGGCGAGCACTGGAAGGAGAGCCTTCGTTACTGGAACGTGTCATCAAGAGTGAGAACGATGAGAAGCTTGCCGTTGTAATGGCGCTTGATTTGATCTTAGTTGGGATTGATACGGTAAGAGCACGCGATCCCGATCCCGGTAGAATGGTTTAATGCATGCGTCCACTTCCATTCCAGATTTCCATGGCCGTCTGTTCGATCCTGTACCAGCTAGCGACACGTCCAGCAGAACAGCAGAAAATGTACGAAGAACTGAAGCGACTCATACCGGACCCGAAGACACCGCTCACAATTCAGCTGCTCGATCAGGCACACTACCTGAAGGCATTTATCAAGGAGGTTCTCCGGGTGTACAGTACCGTCATTGGCAATGGGCGTACCCTTCAGGAGGACACCGTCATCTGTGGCTACCGGATTCCGAAAGGGGTATAAAGCTAGTACTCACTCACTCAAAGATCACTCACTAACCGCACGCTTTCTGTTCCGCTCTGCAGGTGCAGTGTGTATTTCCGAATCTAGTCCTTGGCACGATGGAAGAGTACGTGTCCGATGCGCAACGTTTCAAGCCGGAACGTTGGCTGAAACCGGCCCAGGGTGGTTCGGGCGATCAGCTACATCCGTTCGCATCGCTCCCGTACGGATATGGTGCGCGCATGTGTCTTGGCCGTCGGTTTGCCGACTTGGAGATGCAGATACTGCTGGCAAAGCTGATACGTTCGTTCAAGCTCGAGTACCACCACAAACCGTTGAAATATGAGGTTACGTTTATGTATGCGCCCGAAGGTGCGTTGAAGTTCAAGATGACACCGCGGGAGCAATAGGCCACTAAGGCTGGTGCGGATGAGTTTAGGCTTTTTTATACATACAAAACTATTTTAATGAACTGTTTGAATGGAAGTTGTCTAGCTAGGGTGATAGCAATGGGAAAGAACATCCGGTCGCTAAAATGGCTGAGGACACTGTAGAATGAACTGTTTCAAGTTGTTACACTGAGCGCTATTGTTCCAAACGTGTGGAGGACAGTTCTGGAAGGGAAAATTTTATAGAGATGCTAGCACGAATTGTATATTGAGTTGTTCTTACCAGAAAGTTTCTGATGTTGACACAACCCACAAAATCTACGCCAAGTCTACTGCACCCAGTAGCTGGAGGCTGCTCATTTACGACAGTCGCAACGCTTTGCATACATTGCAGAGTACTTCCCTGGAACAGCTGCATTACGGCTGGATCGTTCTGTATTTCCGTTACGATCACGTGCAGTATTTTCGCCTGATCGAGTACACCATTCACTAGCGTTCCTGTGGCGTTCAGTGCACACTCTACGAAGCACTAAAGAAGAGCTCATTATTTGGAGACTCTGGAAGAAAGGGCCTTCCACAAAGCTTACCTTCCCACGTTCGTGTATTAATGTACGCTGCAGTTGTTCTCCACCGTACAGATTCTTACAATTTCGAAGAAGATCTTCATCAATTAGGGACGGTAATTGACAGCAGTCTTTGGGATGCTTCGAATTTAAACCGAACAATTATTACTGGAGATCTTTGGACTGCAATTTTTAACACCATTCGAGCATACTTACCGCTTCCAATGGTGGTTGATTGCAATTGACGAACGACGGTGTTTCGCTGTTCAATGGAAATGCGTCGCAAAAGCACAGTGACAATGTGAACAGTAAAGTCAACAGTAATTTTTGCCCAAAATGGCAGACTGCCCGTCGATGTGGCACCATCGTGGTTGGACAGCAACTATGTAACGCACTGGACTGATAGATGGGGAATGAAAGATATCTGAATGATAGATTTTTGTAAACCACCCAAACACAATGTACAGAGCAAAATGGTTATCTTTTTTTTGTGATGAATTTCTCAACAAAATGAAAATAATCAAATTAATCTAATTCAGTTCAATGCCTCACACTGACACACATAAGCAATACCGATTTAATTCTAACCAATTTGTATGCCAAACAAAACAAAAACGGTGCGACAAATTGAAACTCAACAGTAGTTTCACTTTTTTTTTGTAACATGGTTTGTTATTCTCGCGTGCCACAGTTCGGGTACTTTCTGGGGAAAATATTCATTTTTTATCCGTCTGAAGGTTTTGCGTTTGTTGTTGTCGTCATTACTATGCCCTCACCGTACTTTGCCTTTAGTTGCACCAACACTGCTTCACACAATGTTGCTGGAAATAGGAATTAATAAAAAAAAATATTTTCATCATTCATTTTCATTCGCTGATACTCACAGTTTATCCAACGTTCTTTTGGACAGTTTGCCATATCAACCTCCATAAGGCATCGATTAAACAAATAAGAGATGGGATTGCATCGCATTTTAATTACACTAGACGCAAAGCGTTTAATCAGCTCTACCGTTATCTTTGCACAAACCAGAAGGGCAAAGGTGAATGGTTCTTGGAGCGCTGGATCGAGGCTATCCTTATACTTGAGATAGTTGGCTGAATCGAGTTTTTCACCACCGGGAAAGAAACCAATCGCATCGTAATAACACTGATGAATGCACTAGAAAATGAATTGTTTATATAGTACGATTAGCTTGTATAATACGATTAGGTAATTGCGATCGTACCATGATCGTGTCATTGTCCATGGAGGGAGTTTTGTGCTGTTCGTAGCATGTACGAAATGGCTCCTGCGGGAACGTGTGCTCCACCATGCAGCACAATTGGGCGTCAGATTTCTGGGAGCAATGAAACTTTACGTTAAATACTAGGTTGATTTTAGAACAATGTATCATTCCTCGGAGGATACTATCAATATTTTTTCCATTTTTTTTATAATTTATACATTACAGATAATTTTATAAATTATTGTTCTGTTCATTAATCTGTTTTCGGCCGTTTTTCCAATAGATGTACTATAAAAACCCCGTTTTTTGCAAATGAGTTTATATTGAAGAGCGCAGAAAATTCTTTAAGTTAATTAATTTATTCCTTTCAACCTTCCCTTCCCAAAGATTATTTGATTTCATTTAATAACCACCATCTTCATCGCTTTCAGATTCGAATTCAATGTGATGCTACTGATGTTGGGGCATCAACTTTAATCCCACCTAGAGTCTCCTAAAATCTTCATCTGTCACTATATGTCCGTGTATAACTTGACCTGAGTTAGACTAAGTTAATCAATTAGATTAGTAGGTTGAACGTGTTTGTCTAGACGTGCTGCAGAAAATGATATTTTACGTGGACGAAAAAGGTTTTGAAGACATTAAGCATCTCTTCACGTTTGGTAAAAGTAAACCTAGAATATTTGCATACTTTCAGGCGTAATAACGCATAACGCTTGTGTTAGGAACGTTATTTATATTTTTCGGGGAATTGTTATGCAAAGGGTTTCAGTTGCATCTCTTTTGAAATTGATTTCTACCCCACAAATCCCTTTACTGACAGTCATTTTCTTCAGTCTCAAAAAACATCATATTTCAATGATTAAATGAACTGTTTTACCACATTTTTTTTACCAGATACTTACAGGGTCATCATTGAAGTTGAAGTCCACTATGGCAATTACCTACAACGAAGAATGATTAAGAATTGCACTTTAGTGTTACTTTATTGTACGTATGATGTTAACACCACATATCACCTGAAAAAGTGCAACAATCACTAAAGAAAAAACACGTCCAAGGGCGTTCGGATGCATTTTTTCACAAACTGAACGACAAACACTAATCGAATGTGGGTTTTTTACTATTCAACCACTCGGTTTCCCGGAAATGGTGTGAAAAAAGATTTGTTTTTTTACGATTACACGAAAAGTGCAATTAACGCTACCCACCGCATCAATAATTATAGCGTGACTGATCAGTAGTGTTGCTAATCGTGTGGATCGACAAAAAACCGGCCCGTGCTATAAACTGATTATTTCAACCACAACAATTTATGATCGATGCTAAATGAAACATGCAACTGTCCGATATTGTGAAATCAACTATGTTAAATAATATTTTTCGGAATATTTTTTAACATTCTATAGCAAAAAAAAAATTTTGGTAAGCAATAGTATGATACATTTATTTCTGTATGTTTATTTGTCATTATTCAATTCGATAAATTCGTATTAATGTTCTATATACCGTCTTTGCATCTTTTATTCTCAATCACGTTTTGGAGCGCATTCACCATTCTTAATCTTGTTGCAGAAGCTTGCTGTTGGGAAGGAAAAAACATCAAACATTAACAACCAAATACACAAACTTTCCGCAAACCAAACTCACTGTTCTGCCACTTATCAGCCGGGCACTGCTCGAAGGTGTTTTTCATAAGACACATGAGGAAAAATCCACTCATTGGTGAACATTTCATGTTGTGGCTATGTTCTTGCATCTTCGTTTTCATGCTCGCTATAAATTCTACACACTTGGTGACGATGTCCTTTGCGGTATCCTTCCAACCATCTTCCAACCGTTCCACGTACTCGAGCATCTTTTCCTGCACGATGTCTTCACCGTTTACCACACCCAGTGACTGAAGCTTACACTGGACTGTGCACTTTGGGAAAGAAAATGGTTTTTTCATCACTATTTATTAATTGCTTTTCAAGCGAAAGCTCATGTTACCATCATTTTTTCATGCGGTTCGGAAGCCTCGTCTGCGGCGGACGAGCAATCATCCGCATCCTTCAGGGAGATGATTTTCTCGACCTGGCAGCACTGGTCCATTTCATCACGCTTTGTTCAATGATGCAATACAAATAAAAAACGATTCAAATGAAACACTTAAACCAAATACCATATGCCATACACAATCTTACCCTATCCTTTAAATTCTCACAGTCTGGATCGGCGCTGATGAACGACTAAGGAAACAATAATTTTAATCACATTTTTACTACCTTTGCTTGAGATCTCTTTGCAGTACTCACCGTAGTGCATCCAACGAGGACAAAGATTACCATGCAACACTTGGTCATACCCATCGCTACAACGAGTCACTTGGTAGAGTTAAAACTTTCAATCGAATGACCGCTACTATAGTACGCTCCCAGCTGCATTTGTGCGCCTGTTTTATAGAGTAACATTGAAGCGAACAAAAACAATCGTTTGTCGGTGACACATTGGCATATTTCGATGCTAAACGATAAGAAGCGTGACTAAAAAGATCTTCCGCTTTTTTGATTCATTTGTCATTCGTTATCTGAACGCTTATGATCAGCTCCATCCTTTCAAAACGGTTATTGTAGTTTATTTGTAATTAGTAATCATGATAAAAGTGTGTCAGTTTGAATTGGAGAAACAAATTCAAATGTTATTTTATGTTATATGCAAGATGATTTCTTTGTGTGTAATCACAATTTAATTACAGAAACAAATGCATGTGGCAGATTTATACATGTTATAAATAATTAACTAATTTAATATTTTTTATTAAAGTTGAATTCGATGTTCTGGCTTTTTTTGTAAATTTTTATGATTCTTTTTTTCCGAACATTCTTCAAAACATTGAACATTCACTTGACTACGAAATCATCTTGTTCATGAAGATGGAAAATATCAGCAGTGGTGTAAATTATGTGTAAAGTGAAAACCGATACGGAGATAGCCGGAATAGCCGGTATAAAGTTCGCCCACCGGACTTCAAAGTTCTTATTACATGAAATGCATTTAGATTTATAATTTCAAGCCTTCAAGCGTTCCCTCGATTCGACGCTTCTGAATTTCGAAGTGTACAACATTTCTTCATGGACAATTTATTGTTTCGGCGATGGAACTGATGTATGAATTATTATGAAGCTTGGTAGATATGAACATTCCATATTGCTTAAAATTTTCTATAATTTTCAGGATGCCAATTTTATTGATTCGTTAGTTTTGCAATTACAATGCAACAACAATTACAACATCTTCTTGTTTATTGATGTTTCATGTTTCCTAATGTTCTGAATGTTTAAAAACAAATAGCAGCAAAATCTCAAAGCAGATGTGAATAAAATGAAAAAAAGTCCAAATAGAACAACATTAGAAGAAATCTAATTTCATCATTTGAGGCAAACTCACTACGAGGGTAATTAGAATTTGGAGTCAAAATGGTGGTAAAATCGATCTAATATTCTTCTTTAAACAACAAAAAAGCACACCGTTCTAACTAAATAGAGAAACTAGCATATCCAATGCCAAACTAAGTTGTGGACGAAGCCAAAGTATAATTGACACAATCAGAGAGAAACAGATCCGGGGCTTCTGTAGGTCCTAGTAGTACACTACCATAAAAGAACTCTAAGATCAAATTATGTCTCTAATTTCAAGTGCCCTAATAGTAGACACCATCGTTAGTAAAAAGCTAAATAAATTAAATATGTCTATTAGAAACACTTGGGAAATAATTTTGAGTGATTTAAGTTTTGGTACACCAATCAGTAGTAAAGAGACTTCTCACAACTCAAGAATACTCCAAAAGAGAGCGACACAGACTACAATAGAAGCAATTTCATTCCCTAATGTGAGAACTAGCACGAACGATTGGATTGTCCTATGGAGCCTTTTGTCCAGTTTCGCTTTAAGGAATAGACTAAACTTCTTTAAGGTCTATTATTATTTTCGTGGGACATTATGAAAGCAAGTTTAACAAAAACCAGCAACAGGCAACAATTATTGGAGAAAGAGCCAGTGCGAAATATTGTGATGTCATCAGGGTAAAGTAGATAACTATCAAGAGGTAACACATTAAATATATAGAGGACACCATAAGAACAGCAAGAAACTCGTGGAAACAAAAGAACCAATCATGACATAAGAGTATCTCTTATTTAATAATTCTTTGCATAAACTACATTTCCGTTGTGATCGCATTCACCACAATTGGATTAAAACTTTATTTCCCCAAAATCGCAATATCCATTCCACACGCACACGTCAACAGTACGGAACTCTCTGGCGAGCCTTGTTGCAAGCAGTGCTAGATTTCCACCGGGAAACCGGACAATTGCTGTAAGTTGAAGCATGCAAACAACTTTCCACTCGTTGCCCAAGCATTGAGCATCGTTCCTCGCGTTTGGTTTTGCGTTTCCGGATGTTTTGTAGTATGCTGTTGCATTCGTCGATCGCTGTACGTACGGCTTGTCGATAGTCCACGGGAAAGCTCTCCGTTAGCGGGTAGAGCATTTCGAGCTGTACTTCGTTACCATTGATAGCACCCAATTCTTCAAATATACACTGCTTCATACACTGTCGAACAGAGGAAGTTCGCCGTTCATAATATCGTTGGAAAAACATATTGAAAACCGCCAGTCATTTACCGTTTCGTACATCTGCAATCCAGGGTTATGATGGACGGCGGCTTTTTCCTGACATTTGGTGCGTACGTCACTCGGTATAAGTTCCTCCATCTCGCAACAGTATTGAAGTTCAGTTTGCTATTGAAATTAAAGAATTACTACAGTATCAATTACTCCTCTACAGGAAACGTATACTTACCTGTCTCTTGGAGATGCAGTTGGTAGAAACCTTGAAGAAAATTATGAAAAATGTTTTACATTGTTGTAAGAATGGTTTTTTCCGGTTCAATCCTTACCACACAAATCTTGATTGAAGTTACATAGAGTACCCCAATGATAATTGTGGCCGAAATCATTCTGATGCTGAAACGCTACTCACTATACTCACTTCAAATTACGGCTCAGACGTGCTAAATATACAATCCAGAAACAGGAAATATAATTCGTTACATACAATTTGCTGCGCTTGAAATGCGAATCGAATGCTGTCATTTTTCAATTTGTCATAGTGCTATTAAAATTGAACATGTGGTTTACTAGACAAAATTTAGTTTCTTATCAATATTGTCCATCAAATTTTCTAATTTTTACGAGTATTTGACGAGGATTATTTCTACTTTAAGTGCTTTATTTCAATTGGTTAAAATTGGTGAAACATTATTTACTTTTCAAATTATTTTGTTCGTTTCAACACGTTGGTGCACCTTGCCTAACCTTGGTACAAACCATGCTAGCTTTCCAGCGAGGCGTTGGACAGTTTTCGAACACTACCGTTTTCAAGCAACGATCGACAACAACACCTACTAATTCACATGTCCTGTTTATCCGTTGGATTTTTTCCTTTAATGTACGCATCACCTTACTGCACTCATCGATTGCCATATGCACCGTGTTCCGATAATCGATCGGATACGACTCCGCCAGTGGAGAAAGCTTCTCCAGATGTGTCTCAAACCCGTCAATCGCTCCAAGTTGCTCGTATACGCATTTCTGAACACACTGATATGTAAGGTTCAGATTTAAGCTAATAGTATTCGAAACCAGAACTCAACACAACCTACCACATTGAATATATCTGTTCCGGGATTATTGACAGCTGCTGCCAGTTCTTCACATTTTGTCAACAGGCGTTTCGGCACAAGGGGTTCCATCTGACAGCAGGTGGGAATTTCTATTTGCTTCACGATGGCATTCGAGAATTAAAAAAAATTAATTTATTTGATACAATCTCTTCTTTAGTTCGCGTATCATTTAAACATACCTGTCCTTTAGTAATGCAGTTCAATGAAGACTTGAGGGATGAGAAAAAGAAACAAGTTTACTTAAGATAATTGAATCTCATTTTAATTGTGATATCGTTTACCTCACTATTGTGAATTGCATTCGTCAGTAAAAACACGACAAAAATTGGATGCACAATAGTGTTCATGATGAAGATTGTTGACTACTTCGAACGTTTTACGAAAAGGTTAAATATATTAACATTTTAAAGCGGAAACTCAAAATTAGCTTCAGACACATACAATTATCTATGCATCTGTTATATATCTGTTATATCTGTTAACTGTTAGCAATATGGAAGTCTAACATTATATGCTAGTAGTTCTGTTGTGCTTGACGTATCTTTTGAGATGAGGCATACATATGAATCTTCAGTGAGGAGTCATTCAAATCATGAGTCGACTCGACAAAGTCGACAAAGATCTCATTCAGATTGAAGCAACAATAGAGGTTTTGTACTAATACTGTCGTTGCCGTCAAATTTTGCCTCTGAGTCACCAATTTTTGACAGCGTTCATCATTTTTTACCTAGAAGGCATCAATTTTTGACAGTACGCGTTAACTTTTATCTGTAAGTCATTCACCTATCTTTTGTATTAAAACTTCATCTGAGTTTAGTATGCCACAAGACAAAATTTGATGACTTAATGTAAAAAATTGGTGACTTCGAGATAAAAATTGATGCGTACTGTAAAAAATTGGTGACTTCGATGAAGTTGATGCGTACTGTCAAAAATGCATGCTGTATATGCAAAAATACCTGTTTTAAAGACAAGGTTTGACGGCAACGACTCTAATCAGTGTCTCAATAATCAATAGTGCACTTGACTAGTGTAGCAATTCTATAAACCTCTTCGGATCTGCAAACTTGATGGATGTATCCAAGATTCAAGAGATTCTATTTCTGGAGCCTATTGTTTCATGGCTTCTAAATTTGGAATAATATATTGACTTCACATAACAGACAAGAGAAACATTTCCATGCTTGCATATCTGATGTCACGTATATACTTTGGCAAAGGTTATTTTATTTAATAGAGTTTTTAAAACCATTTTGCTTTCTTCAACGTTCCTTAACCTCACGAACTGCGAACCCTGTTATGCTTTACATATTGGAGTACCACCCTTCACCTTCTCACAGATCGTACTGTCATTCCATCGCTCCGGGGGACAGTTTATAGTCTCCTGCATTATGACGCACGCATGGAACTTGACCGCAAACGAACTACATGTAGTATTCACAAGTTCCGCTTCCTGTCGCATGTTGTCTTTGTTTCCGACACAGTGATTAACGGCATTTGCGATCGTTTCCTGGTAAGCGGCATCGTACGCCGCCTGGAAGGTATTGATGTTCTCCACATCGATTTGATCCTCTCCCTGCAGGAAACCCATTTCCCGGTACGCACAATCAAAAGCACACTGAAGGGAAAAGGAAATGTGGATAAATTTCACTCGCAAACAATGTTGCTAGTCCTTCGATTGGAACATATCTTACTATCACTGCATTGAGGTCGTTTGAATGATTTTGGGCATCAACTTGTTTGAAGCAGCTCTCAAACGTATCTGGATCCAGGAATGGTTCATGCCGGCAACAGCTTGCAACTTTCGATGCCTGATTATATTCAAAGCATGGTCTATTATTCTTCCCAATGAAGATGTTACGGAGAACTTACGTGAACCCGCAGGTCAATACAGTCATCTGCTAGCGTTTTCCAACTGCTCGGAAAACTCAGCAACAGAAATCCGACCAACAGCCGAAATGCCTGCTGGTGATGATACATGGCGAGGTAAGTTGTTGCGAGCTGTACTATAACTGATTTCACGGTTGGAATAGTTTAATTTATTTATAGGGCCGCGGATGATCACCACACGATCACAGGATGTGGCGAGAAACGCACATCTTGATTGGTGCGATCGAAGCAACGTGCTCTGCCTTATTCACAGCGAGCCATCAAGCACATGTGCACGTGTTGAAGTAATTCAAAAATGTTTATGATCTGATAAGTCTTATTTGAACTATTTGTTATATCTAAGTACAGTGTGAATAAAACTCTATATATAGGAAACAGAAAAAAATGGAAACATGCATTATTATCTATTTACATTGATAAGCTGCTAAGTGCGGGTACAAAACACTTGGTGTAACCTTTGGAACCCTACAAAAGTGTTAAAAGTGTCAGAGGTGTCAAAGGCACTAACTGCGTTATAATAAATGGTACGATCTGCTATAAAGCTGATTTGCCAATTCAGATGTGCTCTATTTACCTGTTCACATTGCGTTCAAGCATTCTTTGCTCCGTACTTTGTTACTTTTCAGTTACAGAACGGAACTCCCATTTTAACCTTATCGCAAATCTCACTATCCTTCCACCGATCAGCTGGACATTTTCCAAAGATAAGCTGTGTCACACATACATGAAACAACATCGCAAACGCACTACATTTCGTCATGACTTTCTCCACATCTCGTTTGATATTCTCCTGCATACCAGCACAATTGAAAATTGCATTGCCGGCTACCGTTTTATACTGATAATCATTACCGGCAAGAAAATTCACGTACGTTTGTACATCAAGTTTGTTATTTTCCGTGATATATCCCATCTCCCGGTACGCACAATCTATAAAACACTGGCGAATGAAAGGAAAAGTTGTAGCGTTTCATCTATCCACTACTTTCCTATTTGCCACACAACGTTCCATTACTTACCACCGTAAAGTTCGGGGAGTTCAGCTCCACGTGAAGGCTTGTTTCACGACTGCATTTCTCGTCCGCCTCTTGGCTGCAAAACGTTTCGTACCGGCAGCAGCTAACTACTTCCCTTGCCTAAAAGTGCAAACCGAGCTGTAACAATACTTTGATAGGTATTTGGTAAACGGATGCAACTTACATGCACATCCATATCGATGCATTCGTTTGCGTTTGTTTCCAATGTTTGGTGCCAGAACACTAGGAGGCAGCTGACCAGCAATAACATGAAACGCTTGATCTGCATCATCTGTTACTATGAATTACTATGCTTGAACGGTGTAAATGCTTATAAAACTGAGCATTATTTATATCAATTGAGTCAGCTTGCCACCGGATGTTGAAATAATCGATTGAAATGTGTGCACACCGTGAAGTTTTATCACTGTGTTATCTTATCGAAAGGTGCAATGGCATATTTTAGGAAACGAATTAATTTTCATGCAAATAGTTGAAAAAAGTGTACGGCTAGCATGGATAACTAGCAAATTATATGTTTAATTCCTTACGTACACAGTTTTTTACAGACTGCGCCACAACAATTGACCGTATAACACTGTAGATACGCAGCTGTATCTTCTTCCGTAAATTATAAACAATAATAGTAAAGCGTCACCTGACTATAAACCCTTTAAAATAAATAAGAGATATGTAAAAATGTTGCTCCGCAAAGTTGTGAAGAATTAAAGAATACGGCGATATGTATTATACATGTCTATGCTCACTGTAACATATTCTTTCGATGTTTTGGAAATTGTGCCGTGTAACATTACTTTGTCAGTTAGTCAGACAAATCATCATTATAAAATTCGCTTAAAATTACAGATAATTCATTACAGGCTATCGAATTTCATAAACATGTTTTATATTAACTTCTTTCAAGACCTGGTGAACCTTGGCTTGCTGATATTGGGGTTTTCAAGCTAATTTTTTTGTATTGTGTAAAGATTCATGAATCACCATAGATTCATGAATCCCCATAGATTCATGAATCCCCAAATATTCATGAATCCCCATTGATTCATGACTTTACGCATTCTTTACGCTTCTCGACTGCTATTTAACTCGTTCGTAGATAATAATTGATATGATTTTTTCGATCGATATTATTTTGTTGTAAGTTACAACACAACAATGCGAATAGTAAATATTTCCAAGCAAAAGTAAATGAAGGAAAACTATCCGGAACATCCAAGTTTGTTTGTTTGTACACCAGGCCAAACAAAATCTCAGTTTTTTCTTCCAAATTTCGGTTTAATACCTTTGGCTTTCCGTGAAGATCGCAGTTTATACAGCAATACGTAAACATTGTAATTTCATACTGTTTTTGAGGTATACGAAAAGCGCAGCTAAACTACCGCATTACGTAAACGGCACTGAACTTTCACACACAATGCCCGCATAGCCAAAAGGTGCTTTCCCATCAGCCATAGTTATAAAATAAAAACACTCATCAAATTAATAAATAACGAAAGTACTTTATTACGAGAAATCGATAATAATAACAAATATTTGAAGTTAAATTTAGTAATTTTAAAAAGAAAACAAATATCCGCCTAACACTGACTGCTGAAAACTAGTCCATAACTGTGTAAAATCGAAATATGTTATAAATTTGGCGGATATATCAATCCACGGATACCAGAGCCAATCAAAGCCCAGTAACGAAAGAAACGAACCATCGGTTTAGCAGTTTATTTCATTTATTATAAAAAAAACCCCACTGTATTATCCATTAAAACAATCAGAAGCCGTTTAGTTTTTTCATGTTTCATGTAGGATGTATAACTTATTCTTATTTAAGCGCAGAACGGTACGCCCAATTTTACCTCGTTGCAAATCTTGCTATCTGTCCACCGATCGGCTGGACAGTTGCTTAAGGTAAATTGTGTCACGCAGTTCTGGAAAACGATCGCAAACCCACTGCAATTCGTTTTTATTTTGTCAACGCTTTGTATGATACTCTCTTGAATGCTCATGCAATAATGAACAGCTTCATCAATCATGATTCGGTAATCCTTATCGTATTGTGCAAAATAGTTAATGTACCGTTGCACATCTATGACGCTATTTTCCTTAAGAAATCCCATCCTTTGGTACAAACAATCTATGAAACACTGGTAATGGAATTAAAAAGCTATATAGTTATCTTTCTTCTGCTGCTGTTCCATTTTCCAGTCCATATTTCTTTACATACCAGTATGAAAACAGGAAACACTTGAGGTTTAATTGCTCGCTTACACTTTAGTTCAGCTTCTTCGCTGAAGAACGTTTCATATCGACAGCAGTTTTCTATTTCTCTCGCCTACAAATGTAACAACGATTCAACAAACTTTATTATGTATTGGAATGATAATTGAACTTACATGCATTCCTAAATCGACACATTCGTTTGCAATGGTGGGAAATATCACTAGCAGAGCGCTGATCAGCATTAAGATGAAATGGTTGCGCATGATGGAACTTTGCTCTAACTGAGCATAATTTATTCAGCTATATAAAGCTTGCCACCGGATGTTGATATAATAACATTTAAGAGTTTTTTTCTTGCAGCATATTGCAACATAAGTTACTTTTGCGGAACCAATTGATTTTATATAAATAATAAATAAATAATGTACATGACCGCTAGAGCATGTCATTAAATTAGAAACGTTACTCACCACACAGATGGAAAAAGTGATAATGCAGATGGGAAACTACCGAATTGTCACGCTGAATTCTGTGCGTAATTCGTTTCCGTGACTTGACTCACCATTAGAATGCATTGGGAACTTCAGTTCAGCGCTTGAAACCTTCTTGTTTGCGATCGAAATCAATTGCACTGTGTCCAACATGCACAGCGAATTCGAACTGTTACGCTACACCACTTACATAACCGTAGATGATACAGCTTTATCAACTTCCGCAAATCTGAACACAAAACCTGCACCATAAATCACCAGCCTTGCACACGTTTTGCGATCAGTTTTGGTGCGAACGGGAACCATTTTGCATCAAGAAGATGAGTTTAAGCAGAACCTGCTGGGTAGTGACATTTTGCTTCGTTGCGACCGTTTCCGGCAACAGTGAGGAGTTGCTACGTGGGAAGGAAAATTGCCTGCGACACGATGATTTTCCCAGTCCCAATGAGTGTTGTTCCAAGCCGCAATGGATCAACCGGTACGCGGTTCGTCGCTGTCGGTATATTCACGCCGAGGTTGATGGGAGTCGATACGAACGAGGCTCGGTAAGTGTTGGAGCTCGCTTGTGTGGCAGAATAATGAACGACCTTTTTATTTACTATCGTACAGTGTGAAGCAAGGTGTGGGCTGTTCAAGATCAACATTACGATGACCGATCGCATTCATCGGGTGCGCATTTTTCGGCCCAGAATGCAAACACGGGGTGTGGATCAAGGTTGGATCAATGTCGTCCTTAAAGCGCTCAGCTACTGCAAACCGAAGATAACACAGCTACAAGGCCGTCGGGTTTCCGCCGACGAAGAGATGGAACAGTGCGAGGTGGCGGAAGACATCTTTGGGGATTGTGTGCAAGCGCAAATGTTCATGGTATGTGTGCTTCCGCTGTTTTTTTTGCGACTTGAAATTAATGGCCTTATTTCCACATGGCAGCATTGTCCACGTACGACGTGGATTGAGTCCAGGTCCTGTGAAACAATGCGGGAGTTACTGGCTACAGGCTGTCCCTACAAAACGTTGGGCGAAGTGATCGTGTTGAACGATGAAGGGTACGTCAGAGATGATCGGATCATTGATGATGAATACGATCGTCCGTATCGGGGTGGACGAACGCAGCGTCCACGGTACGATTACGATGATGATGGGTACGATCGACGCAGTCAGTACGATCGAGCTGACACTAACTATCCCAGAGGAACGGAAGCTAACCGTGGCAATAGCTATGGTTCTTCTGATGGAGGTTATGTCGTTTAGAATAATTCCCATTGAAAGCAACATTGCATGCAAGTTGAACACAGTCTTACCACTCGATCGAACGGAAAAGGGCAGATTGTATGATGTAAGTGTTGTAAGTGTTTAGAATATATTGTATGTCGAATTTCTTAAACAGAACATTATAAATAAAGAAACTCCCTTAGCTGTTTTTGTTTGTAATCGATGTTTGTTTCTTTTTATTTTAAAATATCTGTCAATTATTTTTCGATCTGTTCGCCATTTTAAAACACCAACATTTCCATTTCCTTAGAATTTAAACATTTGCTGTAGACGGCTACTAATACCAGTAACTATAAATAATGCTCAACACTATATGTACAAAACTTCGGCCACTAATAACCATGCGTGCTCTAAAAACTCGTACCAGATCCAGGTGTGTTTATCCTTCTTACCTACAGGCTGAGTAACAGTACAATTTATTTAAAAAAAAACCTTCAAATCCCTGGCGATGAGTGTGTGCGGGAGCGAAAATTCTATCCTTCAAACCACCCTTAACTTCAAACCACCTACGATCGGAGTTGTAAACGATGCTGCTAAAACGTATGACTAAGCGCAGGTACAGATAATACAGTTTAAACCTATCTTACTTACGCACGCACTCCATGCACACTCATTCAGTAGTATATTCATAGTGCACTGTTAGAGGAACTCACCTTCGCTTCCGGTGAGGTTCGAAAAGGCACTCAATTTGCTTCATTCGCTCGTACCGTTCATTCATTCGGTGAGGTAGTCATTTCGTTCGGGGCTGCCTTATAACACTACACGAACGGTGTAGTGTTTAATGCTTACGCTTTCCTGCTAGTATTTACACTGGAGTCTACACCTCCATCAGTTGGCTCAAACTAGTGTTCGCGGTTTTCTTACGTTTTGTTCTTTTAAATGTACAGACACTAAACAGGGTTACGGGGGGTCAAATAAATATCAGCTTTCCTACATCCTATCGGAGGGTACGCTCCACTCTACGCTACTACGAATACTGGGCTTAGCTTGATGTACATCTTGAGTTTTAGTGGGAAGATTTCCGTTTGTCACTTCTGCGCTCGGGAGTATTCACAGGTAGGCGAACCGCTCAAGTCCACCGGTTCCACCACGTTCTCTATAATATCAGCAAACTCTTTCTTCTACAGACAGACAAATAAATACTTCACGAACCTGTCTGCTTAATGCAACAATGGAACTTAATGTGAAAAACACACACATACTTAAAAGGTTAACCTTCGCTTCCTCAGTCTCTGATGGTGATTCGGCAATTGGTTGTAGAGAAATGCGTCTAATTACTGGCCTACGCACACAGAAACATCCAAATTGGTCGGCTAGTCTGCAATGACACCAATTTCCTATACAACTCTGAAGACGAGGACTCTGCGTGACGTCTGAAGGGACTCTTTCCCCGGACTCGCATAGCTTGGCGTTGGAAGGTTCAATGGGAGGGCACTTAACGCTTAAGTACGATCTTTTGGCTTGTTTTGGAATGATGAAGCCGACATGTCGGCGATGGTTTTTTTTCCTCTTCCTTCGGCAAAAATGGAAAGCGGATAAGTGTTACTTCGGCGCTTTTCTACGGAATGGATCCGCCCGCTGCGCTACGTCACCTGCTGCGTGAGCAGATTTACCAGCTCGGCATGGTCCATGTTGTTGAGCGTCTGCATGTCGACACCGAGTGCCGTCGCGACGGCATCCATGTCGAGCCCGAACGAAGCCAACAGCTCCAGGAACTTCATCTCCTCACCCGTCAGCGGATTGGTGAGCGTCGGACAGGAGTGGTTGCACTGTGGCCAACTGCATCGCTCCAGCAACCGTAACGAACACTTCTTTGGTTCCGCAATGTCTACCGTTTGGGGTGCTCGATTACGGCCTCCTCCCGCACCACCTCCACCACCTCCTCCGCCGCCACCGTTTCCACCACGTGCCTTCCGATTTCGATTACGATGTCCATTTAGTCGCTTTTTGTTCTGATTCCTCAGTTTGTGGGGTGGAGTTGGTTCGTTCAATAAGGCCGCCACCGGTTGCGCCTGCAGCACTGGATGATGTCGATGATTGTTTCGCTTCGGTTGATTGCTGGCGGGTTTGCTGGTAGTACTATTTTTTGGCATTCGTTCTAGCTTAGGAACTTTCGTTAAACCGAGCTGCGCGCCGGTGATGTCACCCGACCCAGTACCGTTCACCTTGCCAGGACCGTTTTGTTTGCGCTGGTTTTGTCGCTTACGCCGCTCCTGTCGACGGCGCTCCCGCTCCTCTTTGGTAAGCTTCGGACGTTGCGGCCGCTCCGAAGAAGATTCCACACTAACCGTACCGATCTGTTTCTGTTGCTGCTTGTTCTTCCTGCGTCCACCATTGTGCTTGCGGTGTAGCTTCTGGGGACTGCGGTTTATCGATCGCCACTGTGACTGACGTTCATCCGCGTTGGATTGCTCCCAACAACGTAATGCGTCCGCTAGCGAGATGTCGTCGATCTTTATCTTCATCCAGTCACGCTTGGTTAGCACGGAATGTCCGATACACGAGGGAGCGAACACAGCCGACACGTTATTGAGAGATTCCCGCAATGCGCCACCCATATCGTGGATGTAGTCCCACTGCTGGGGTGTCACCGGAGCACCAACACTGTCCGCACGCATCTGTGCCTCATCGAATAGCCACTGGAACACGAACAGCGGAGCTAAACATGAGAAATGAGCACAAAAAAGCAACGAATTAGTAACACATTAGCATTAGCATTATCATACCAAGTTAACTTACATTTCAGAGTATTATAAAGACGATGTCCGAAGTAGCAACGCCACGGTTCCTTTGTGTGTTCGGCAACGCAAGCCTGTGGTAACGCTCCGTCCCACAATTTCCATCCTTGCCGGACAGCTTCAGAGGCAGCAACAGCTCCAGGTGTGTACGGTTCCCGATCTAGGAACCATCCCGAGTCACTCACGCCACGTACACTTACTTTCAAACCTGCAAACACGAAAGAGACAATTTTTATGATCAATATACCAACGTTTCTTTCAAACTTGCTCTGCCCATTGCATACATTTAGGCGCAGTTTTCATTCGCAGCCCAGAACTGTCAAATCAATTTACCTCGTTCGTTCTGTAGGAAGGTTCGCACCTTATCCAGGTTCAGCATCACGCCCAATCCTCCCGCAGATGAACCGGCCATCAGCAAATCTGCACCTTGTGAGTGGCCAAGCCCCAAAGGGACCAGATCGGACATGACCTGTCGCACGATGAGCGAACCCATAAATCGCAACCCATCGCGCGTGTCTGGACGAATTTTCGTACCACTCCACGAGTCACTGCTGCAGTACGGAACGAACACGTGGTTCGCGTTGTACCAGTACGGGTTCTCGGATGGTAATGCCGACAGAAGGCCACCAACTGTTGGGTAAAATGGAATTTCGTCAGCTTTCGACTATTGGACCACACCATGCGAACCGACTTACCATCTCGCGTTTCGGGCCATTGGACGGAAGTCATCAGGTGACGCTGCTTGAGCCATCTCGTGCGACACGACTTGTGGTCGTAGCAATGCCAACCACCCTCGAAAAACACGACCCATCGACGGGAGCCGGGCGATTTGCGGAGATAAAACCCGGCCTGCGAACCATCGTTACAGGTCACTGTCCGGTTGGACAGAAACACACGCTTAAGGAGCGGTGGTTGGGTGGACATGCCGTTGTATCCTCCTCCGCCGAGTGCCGTTTGCCGGTGGCCACCGGACGCATCGAGCCGCTGTATCGAGTTGCTTTCGATCGATATGTTTGACCTGTGGTGACGGCTGTGTGGATGATTCGGAGAATTCACATTTGCTGATCGACACCGCACGTTGGGTATCGTGTATGTGGTGATAAGAATCAGCACTGTCACCTATGAGAAAAAAAGAAAAATCAAGAGAAACGTTAAAAAATGATGAATAACACAAAAGACAGCAACGCATGGATAAGCGACGAACTTGTCGTTTCGTACGGGTATTGCTATAATTTTCTTTTTCAATGTATTCAAAGTATCAAAAACAGAATTTGAAAAGATAAAATGTATGAACAACCATCAGCACATCTTTGTTTATTTGTTTCTAAAATTATAACACCAGACAAGATAATGTTTCCCGGCCTACCTTCGAAAACCCATACCGGATATGGAAATTTCATCAATTTCCCCATATCCCTGCTCGGTGGGGGATTCATCGCAACATCTGCACACACCAGGCATCAGGCCGGGTCGGTGCAGAACAAACGAATACGCACGGCTATCAATCCGTGCCGGCATGTCTGCTGAAAACGCCAGGCTCACCGTGAAGAACGCATTACCAAAGAAAAACTTCCAAAAACACCGGCACCAAAACCGCAGGACATCCAGCGCCTGCGATACTTCTCCTCCCCTCGGCCACCCACCGAACACCCCGCCCGTACCCGCGCGCGAAGGAGCGAGAGAAAACGGAAAGAAATTAATCCGACTACCGTAAGCCGGGCGAGTTTTCGGTAGCAGACGCCATTGGACAATAAATCAATCTTCACTCGGCGGGCGCACCGCCGGCACACAATGAAGGCCACCGTTACGCGGGCCGGTCTGCACAGCCCGGGCAGACCGGACATAAACAAACGATTAATTTACCTCTGTTCATTCGGTCTTATCTTTGCCACTCCAATTTATCTACTCTCCCGCTGATCGCGACGCGGCCACGGCCTTTAGCTGGCATCACGATCAAAGTGCCGCACGACGCACGATTTTTTTACTTCTTCTTCTTGGCACGGGCCAGTGGGAACCTGGAAGGGAGAGGGGGGGTGGGAGGGGATCGAATATCTTCCAATCGAAATTGGTGGAAGCACAGTCGCGTCGGGAACGAGCGCGAGATCGATTGGGCCCGTTCGGGGCGCGCAGATCACGACACGGATTGGAAGAACGGCCTCCTGTCATGTGTCGGTCGGGAACCACTTGCAGTGGAATTCATCCGGACGGCGGAAGCACCGTGGTGGTTGATGGTTGTGGTGAAAGAAATCAAAATAAACAACTCTTTGCGCGTTGTTTTTGCGCGTACCCGCGCACTGGAACATTGCCGGAAGCCTGCGGGAGGTGCGTACGGTGTTTATAAATCGCTATCGCCAATCACAGACAGGTAATTAATAATCCGCCGACAATGCATGGCCGGTCGTGTGTGTGTGTGTGATTGTTTGTGCGCCACCGTTTGTTTGATCCGTGCGTCTTCGGATGGCTTTGACTAAGGGATGTATGCCGAATCAAGTTCGCAGCACGGAGAATACGGGTATATGGGGCAAATGGACAACAGTGAGTGAAAACAAACATCACTACAGTGCGGATATCAGTTCCTGTTTACGAAGTGTCTGGCATGGATGCCGCGAAGTGATTGCTTAAATTATTACCATTGCGGAGGGTTGGGAACTTTGTTCTCGTTGGGAAACATAATTCTTCGTTTCTTTCGTTGGGAACCTTAATTTTGGAGGCTTATCACTCATATTAATCCTTAGTGAAGACATGTTAAAATCATCAGTAGAGTTTCAAAAAATTCTTCATCTTTTAATGGAGACTGATTGTAGTCTTAAGACATTCATGGATTTTGAAATTGGAGCTTCATTGATGTATTTAGAAATTCATGAACTTTCGTAATAATTTTTCATGGTAGTCTTTTAGACTAAATTTCTAAATCATCGTAATGTAGGTTCAATTAAGTTTTCATACATTCATGCTTAATGATAATGATTGTAGTTTTTACATATTTATGAATCTTTTTATTGAAATTTATTGAAATCTTTAGACATTCATAATTTTTTCATTGGAAGTTCGTGGAAATCTCTGGACATTAATGAGCCATCGTAAGAAAGATTCATCGAAGTCTTTAGAAATATACGAATATTCCTAGTGTACATTGATTGTTGTCTTAAAACATTGATAAATCTTTGTAATGAAAAATCTAAAGTCTTTAGACATTCTTGAATAATCATAATGGCGTTTCATTGAGGTCTTTAGACATTCATGTATCTTCATAATGAATATTCGCATTGATTCATTCCGGCATTAAGAATCATTCTAAATAATTTAACACTGAACCAGATTCACTAAACACCGATTCTAACATGAAGTTCAACCGATAACAAAACCTCCTTCAATCTCTTTTAGGAATGCCAAAGGATAGATTATCGTCCGACCAGTGCACGAACATGTAATCCCATCGTCATCCTTTGCGAGATGCATCCACGAGCACCTTAACCACCTTCATCTACCGGATCCAGCCGGCCGCAGCATCCGTCCTAACACCGGCTTCGGCGCACCTGGACGCGAGCCCGCGCAATCTTTGAGCGATGGATGGAGCCCGCGCTCGAAGGCACTTCACACACACGCAGCACACTCAACAACAGCAGCAGAAAAAAAAGGAAGTCGAATCGGAGAAGCTGCCAGCAACCGTGCAGCCAGCGGGGCAGAAAGCTGATCGAAACAGTCTCGCTCGAGTTCCCTTGCGTGCCGCCCGAAACATGGGCAAACCTGGCTGTACGGTACGGGTGGAAGGGGTGGGGCAAAAAGGCACAACATGAATGCCGGTGGGGAGCAGCACCGAAACCGAAACATAACAAACCGAAGATCAAAGAAAAATCACCGACAAAATAACACTCGCTCGCACCCATACAGCGACGAAACGGTCGCACCATGTTCCGGGTCGGAACAGCGGAAGGGTGAAGGATGCTTCGAAACTCACAATAAAAAAAAAAAACGCCGGCCACAACGTATACCGTGTTCCGTTTTTTGAGCCTTCGAGTGTGAGCGTAAATACGGAGAAACCGGTGGCGGGATCGAAGTGTTCCTTCACGCTCACCACGCAGCATTTACCGGCTGCACAGGTTAATCTTTACGTTTTTTTTTTCGCTCCCTCTCTCGTTACAGTCGGAAGCTGGAGTACCGAAAAGCGGCACTGTAAATCGGTTGCGTTGTACTACCGCTGTGTCGCACTGCTGGACATCGCGACGACGCACTGTGCCGCTGTATTGAACCGCATACGCATGAGCTACATACGAAGAAATGCGATTCATCTCGCGGGTGGGTCTTTCACCTGTTCAACCTTGCGTTCCTCTCTTCCCCCTCTTCCCCCTACTTCCCGCCACAGTAGGGTGCTAAAACGGAAGCGAAACGCGCGATCGTTTGTGTGTGAGTGAGTGTGCAGGTGCGTTTTGTCGGTGTGTTGCAAGATCGATAGCGCTACCATTAAACGCACTCACGTGGTTTCTGATAAACATGCCGCTGGTGCAAACGTTTGTGCGTGCCTCTATTATGGTTTATTTATATCCGTTTCGTGCGGACGCCGGTTGCTGGTGGTACGTGGAAGGAAGTGGAACCGATCGATCGAACTGATTTCCAATCAGAATGCACACGTATGAGCGATCGATCGTTCGATTGGTTAATTGATGGAATATTTACCTAAAGTTGATCGAGATAGAGCTTCTATCACAAGCACCGCAGTAGAGAGATATTTAAATGTACAATTGTTTGTAAAGGTGGTTTGGAATCGAATATACAGAAACATGTGTGTAAATAAATACTGTGCGTAATTTATCGAGTATCACAACTACTTAGAGTTCAAATTGGATGCAATTAGAATATTATATATCGCATTTATACATAAAATGCTTTATTCTTCTGTCAATAAATCGGCACAATCCAGTCATCCACGAACCGTGTGAGAAGTTCGAGTTCTAGAAATATACAGTATTGATCAAAACCGATTACAATATGGAAAGTAAATTCCACTCTCTTGGAACTACGGTAGCAAACTGCGATATCTTCCTCCAAACATAAATGACACGTATCATTTGTAGGTCTGTGTTTATAACAATGCACACTTGTCATAAGCCTTCTGAAGCACTAATAACAAAGTGACACAATAAATTATGTTCAAAGGTTTGGACATTTTGGACAAATTCTTTGTTATATAGTTTCATCTATCTTAACCACTTAGAACTGACGTTTAAAATCTATCTTTCAACTTCAATTTCAAAACTTATTGAACTACAATTCTACAAACTGTTCATTTAATGGCTCCGGACGGGGTGATCTCAATGTTAATGCCTCTTAGGAATATCCTTCACAAACAATCTCCAGTAAAAAGAAGAATCTCTAAAGATGCAGGAGTATTTTACAATTTTTAATACTCAAAATACTAAAATAATAAGATTTCAGATTTGTTTAATTGTTGATTATTCACTACCAGTACTTATATAGTTTCATAAGTGTTCCAAATTTTTTCGGAAGTTATGAAGCACAATTCTTAGAATATCGCACAATGAAATTGAGTTCTTCATCAGGTTAAAACATAATTGTGAATATGATTCAATTGTTATAGAATAACGTTGTCTTCCGATTGTGTTTATTTATCAACTTAAAAGAAATCCATTTCCACAAGGGTTGAATGAATATCGATTAATCATGCATCAGCAAAGATCGAACGAATACTTCAACAAATTGATTTTGATAGCCGAACGGATTTTTTTTGCTACAATAATGCAACACAAGTGAAACAACACAATAAAACGTCTGTGCGCTTCCACCAAACGCCAAACAAACCCCCTAAAAGAGCAGAACGCCCCAGAAGGTTTTCCCTTTTGCCAGCCGCTCCTGTCCCACTGCCGGTTCTTCTCCTCGGTCCACCAATTACGTTTTGTAACGAGATTAGCATCCGGACGGTGCATGCGGTCAAACACGAAAGCTGCCGCCGCTGGACGCCTTTTATTGTAAAGCAAAAATTGCACGTAAATTACATACATTTGCACGACCCTGACCGTATATTAGCGCGGCGCGATGCATTTTTGCATCCTCTTTCAGTGGTCGAGGCGTTGGGTTGCTTCTGTTTTATTTTTTCTGTCCTACCTTCCTGCACACGCTTCTACAGCACTGCAGAACAACGCACGCCATGACTGGTGAAGAAACCGAATAGTGCAACAACAACGAACAAAAAAAAACCCCGGAACTTCAAGCAAATCCGCAAGCCTTCAGGGTGCATATCTCTCACTCTCTCTCTCTCTCTCTCTCTCTCTCTCTCTCCCTTTTATTTTGTTTCTTTGCCCTTTTAACACCTCACAGCCGGCAGTGGTGGCCCATCGGACTGACGCGAGGATCGGGCGCAGTAGCACGTTTCTGTTTATGAAATTGCCGACACTCTTGCCACTCGCACCATTTGCATTTCGATGCACTTTGGCAGCTCCCGCTACCGATCTGGCTCGGTTACAGTTGGCGGCAAAGTTCAAGGCACACAGACAACAACCACAACAAGAAAATGAAGCAAAACCCCGAACAGCCGCCAAAGGGCGCAACACAGCAACAACAGGTGCAGACACCGTTCGTTTGCGTTGTCTTACTTCTTACTACTCGTCCGACCAGCCGACGGACATTCTTCGCATCAACATTCAGAAGGATCTTCCCTGATAAATCGGGTTAGTTGAGCTTTTATTTTTTGAATTCTTGATACATTCTGTTGCAACTTCGATCAATATTTTCCAGAGTGTTGGATGACGATTTATTGGAAGTTTTCTATTTTGAAGAATAACCTTAGAAAGCTAAAAAAGAGATCATCTAAGAATAGTTAAATATTTCCCCCAGTGTTTTATTTTAATCGGTTGTAAATTAGTTTGTTGAGGCCTTCTTGCCCACAATTCGTTCCCTTGTTCTAAAACAAGCTCACATTTTCTAAGCGCCACTTATTTATTCCACCTTCCAGAGTTTAGCATACAAAATGGTCTCCACTTGGCCTGCCGGTTGCAGTTAAACAATCAAGTGCATCTGGTGCAACCAATTTACCTTCCACCCTTCCATGCATCCCCCAGTACCCCATCGGGTTGGCAAACGCGTGCGCAAACGTGCGATTAATCGTCTTATAATTGGCCACCGGTCGAGTGCTGTCGGTAATTATAATGTAATTTAAATAATTTTCCATTTAATTAATAGCTGTCAGGGAGACCGGCCGGTCGGACTAGGCGGCTCGTTTGGTACTCAGCGGTATGCGGTTTAGTATCGTCCCGTATTTTTTTCCCCCTCGTGCCAAGTTCGTATTTGATTTTCCCGAACGTTAGTGAGATTTTCCTCTCACGGGTGATGCGGCAAGGATCATCCACACCGGTTAACACACAGCATCAAAGCATCCGGACCATGTGTGATCGACCTTCTTCAAACTGCATACGAACACGGGTATGCAGATATTGGATCTCACCGTCGTTTTTCGGATGGAGTTTTCGCACGGCAGCTCTACCGTCCGGAGTTAGCCTCGTTACGATCCGTGCACGAACCTTTCATCTCGCACGTCCCGAAACGTTCGTTGCATGTCCAGAAGGTGCATGTTTTTATTCGCCGTTGCGCTTTATTTACACGAAATCGGCCCAATCCAAACGGTGGACCGTGTTTGATCGTTGGGGATTTTCGCCGGCATTTGGACTTCAGTGCGCGCTGCTCAGTGAACATAAAACGAAACACATCAAAGAACGGCTCAGCTTCATGCGGTACGGCACGATAAACGCAAACTTGAGCGAGTGTGTGTGTGTGAGAGGAATGTTTCAAAGGTTTGGACTATTTGTTAGTGGACCGAAAACTTCAAAGTGGCGTAAATTATGCGCATTATGAACGATTGCCCGAAATTCGATAATGAAGAGCAAAGCCAAAACCGGCACAGGCTGCAATATGTTTGATCGAAGGATTAAGAGGCTATTAGACATTTACATCCCCAAACGATCAATCTCTTTGGACGTTAATTAAATGTTCTTATTTTTCAGTGCTCTTCCTAGTCTTGGAGTTCAAGATGACACAGAAGCTGCCAAACAAGTAGAACGTAATATAGGTTTTCTTCAAGTACGTCCATTACTTCAAGTACGTACATTTTAAATTCCTAAAAATCTTCAGAAGTTTTTCCACCAAAAGTTTAAATTGTATCCACCCAGTTGGAACCACTTTCGGTAAAATGTTTGGGTGACTGGACGCGCTCGAAACAGGAGTCTGAATAAGTAGATATCGTTGTACGACCGTCCGGTGTGTCGACGCACGCGCTTGTCAGTCGGTCACGATCTCGTAATCAAACGGCGATGCCGACAAAGAACAGCATACTCACCCGAACCGGTGCCTCCCGGTGTTTATGATAATGATATCTTTGTGGCTCCGAATGCATATCAAGATTTTTGGGCCCCGTCCCCGTTTTTTCTTAAGCAAAATTGTGTCCCTTAGGTTTCCGGTTTTGATGGTAAAATCTTCTGAAGCTCCACGCAATTGCGTAGGAACCGCCGGTGTTGTTTGTTGTCTTCCACGCATCAAAACGCAACTAGCTGTCTCGTCCGCCATCGTGCGGGCGCCACCAATCATTCGCAACCGATCGCTGATCGATCCGCGATCGATTGGGAAACGGTTGTCAACTAGCGCTAATGATCACACACTGCCGCCGATTTTTAATTGAAACATCCTGCCAGCCCGACGTGTGCGCAAACGTTGTCGTTAATCATAATCCGTCTAGGGCGGCAGCGATCTCGCCATTAAAAAAACAACAACAACAACAACAACAACAACGCCAACAAGACCTTGGGCGGAGGGCGAATATTATAGAACCGAGCACCGAGAGGATCCGGATGGTAATGGCGGACTGTTGTTCGGAACGAGCGACCGAGACGGCGCACCCGCCGTACATCGAATCGACGATCAAAAGCGCGGGTTGTAGCGCGTGCTCTTTCTCACGGCGAGCTCCCCCTTCACTTGCCCATTCTCCCCCTCCCCCGCGCAATTCCACCCCATCTTCGGAATTGTGCCTCTTTTCCAGCCTCACTGTGGCTGTGGCGGTCCCTTTTTGATCTGTGGGCCTCCGGACTTTCCACCCGTACCTGTGCCTAGTGCGCCGGCCAAAGATCAAAGGGTTCCTCGTTTTATTTTTCCTTCTTTTCCGTTTTTGTTGTGCTTTTTTTTTGGTTTTTCTTTCGTTTTTTTTGCGCAACAGCAGCTCGTTGCGGTGGCGTGCGCGCACGTGCCCTCACATCTTCCCTTTCTCACTCGTTATGCGTCTGCCCACTGCAATCCCAACCCCTCCCCGGGGGCGCCGTTCACTTGCGCTCCTTCACCTTCTCGCCTTCGAGCACGGTTTTCCAATCGATCAATTTCATGGGCCACGGCTCCGGGATGAATTCTTCCCCGAACCGTGTCTACCGCGCGAACGGGAATGAATAAAACGGCCCGAAACGGCGACCCGTGTGTCGATATGGAAAGTAGGAAACGGAAGGGGTGTGCGCGGCAACAAAGCAGCGAACTAAATCATAATGGAAACAACAACGAAAAAACACACACTTGCACACGCAGACAGGCGATTGGAAGAAAAAAAAATCATGGCGGGAAAAGGTGAAAACCGGCAGCCGCAACACAACAAATCGGTAATTATTTCAGCGGAATCGAATCCGCGACCGATTTCGCGGCACGAGCATTTTTCCTTGCTTCGTTTTTTTCCCCTCCCGCAACTCCAACCGCTTTCCGTCGTTTTTGTACCCTATCCACTACCCCTTTGGTGCGTGACGGTGGCAGCATTCTCAACGAGCCGCGGCCGGGCCACTACGAACACACACAAAAACGTGTAAAAAAAAACAGCACAAGCAGGGAACATCATTAATGATATAATAATGATAGTAAACTGTACCTGAAATTATACATAATTTAGTAATAAGTGACTGTGGGCCGGCGTGTGCCCGTCTGGGCGGCATCTTCACTTTTCAAAGGGCTTCGGTGGCGGTATCGCGATGGAAGTGTTGTAAAGACCGAACCGCCACCACTGGCCGTAGGGGAAAAAAGTAGGTAAATGAGGACAATATTCACCTGAAGGTGAAATATGTTACAGAAATGTTTTATTCCTATTTTCTAACTACATCGAAAATAAATATGGAAACGACCAACTCGTTTGAGTGGGAAAATTAAACTTATTTATGTTAAGTTTATGTTAAGCTCCAAACTCTCCGAACATATGATTTCATGCGGTCGTGTGTGTGTGTGAGATAAAAGCGCCACCCCACCGAATACGGGCGGTTTTGTTTGATCTTTCACCACCTTATCGATTCCATGGCTGTCCGGCGAGCTAACTATGTTTCATGCTGCGCGCGTATCGATACTGAAAAACATAACGCATCACACCGAAGTTCCGAGCGTCACTTTTACCACGTGGGTGTGAATTGGATTGCAAACGAATGTTGACACCTGTTGTGGCGGGAATGCTCCACATACAAGGCGGGCGAACGTTTTCCACCCCTTTATTATTTTTTTTTAAAAGAAGTTTTGCAATCAGGTCGACTTACCGTCAGTGCCGTCCAGTGGCTGCTACTTCGACACCGAAACGCCATTCTGTTTGTTGTTTTGTGTGGCTTTCGACGGCCGGTAGAATGTTTTCTTGCGACAACGATAGGCCGCTCTGTTGAGATTCACTGTTTGTAAATTACGATCGCCTACGATCGCCTCTAGTAAGCACACGAAATGCCACCTTGTCGCTTTAGGAAATTGTATTTTTAACTTCACTCAAACGCATTGAATTCATACTAGACGCACAATGATTCAGAACTCATCTGCTTCATTTCGTCTGCTTAAGGAAGGACTTTTTTCGATTGGAACAATTCCAAACACACCATTCGATGCATGCTGCACATGCACGCCACACTTTTTCGAGGATATCCTACTTGGTATATCCAAAAACAGAACTTCACATACACACACACACGCACACAAGCACGGATACACAGAGGCACTGTTTATGCTGTTATCAAACTTTACGCTTCTAACGACCAACTTGCTGTCTTCCGATCAGTAACAGCTTCACCCTGCTGGCAGCTCGATCAAAGTTACGGACACGTTTCAACGCACTCATCACCGTCCGTTTGATTGCTGGCTCAGCCGTGTGGATACACGTGCGTAACGATCGCGGAAAATAGATCTCGCTCATCTACAACGATCACTTCAAAAAAGCACTCCACTATGCTTGAAACAACACACTTTTACACACTTTATTGATTCTATATTACAACTGCATTAAATTGCAATCATTTCTGTTTGTTTATTTTTTTTCCTCGAAATGTTTCACTTTTTTTTGTTTACTACTTGTACGATACCACAACTATCAGCCGCGCACTGTTCGCGGTGCGGTGTTTCCTTTCCGACTGGTGGATCTGAACAGTTGCAAACGGTTTCGCACCACGGCACAGCTTCACATCTCACCCGGACGACGTACGGTTGGAAAGTGTGCGAGCCTACCGTCCGGTTCGTTTATGCTCGGCTTCGGGAACGCATTTTATGCTGTTCTATGCTGTTCGGCTGTTTTCGATTGAGACTCGCGATCGTCTTTCAGTTCGGTCGCTCAACGGCTCTCCTCATCTCTCGTCAGTTCTCTCACGCCGGAGCACGCACTCATAGCGGGAGCGTTGCGTTCTTCCCGCCGGACAACTTACTCAGGTGTCGGGCGATGTTCTAAACAGTATCGTTACGATAGTTTAAATAGAACGAATATTTTTCTGGTCAAACAAAAATTAATTAATCTATATATAAGAATATAGAAAAATTTGAGAAAATGTTAGCCGTTCACTCTAATCGTTACAATTCGTTATTGGAAATATATCTAGCATTTAAAGCTTAAATAACTGAACAAGAATGCATCAACTAAATATTAAAAAAAACTCAAATTGAAACACAAAACCACATTAAAATAGTGAAAAAAAAACATAAATGGAAATATTACAGCGTATAACATATTGATATGAACACTTATTAACTATTTACTTTAAGTTATGAATAGACTCATGAAAATAAAGTTCGTAATATATGAGTCAAATGTAATTTTTCGACGTTGATTTTTTAATATTTTCTTGAAAAAAAACAATTTGGACCGTAACATATTTATATGAACTTTTCTAAAAAATACTTTTCACGCATTATATTATGTCCTTATTCGTTCTTGAAAAATAATATAAAATTTTTTTCATGATACTTTTTATTGACTTATCATGTGTACCATACTTTTGAATGTTTATTTAACGTTAATTTGTGGTTTTTATATTCCATTTTCCCCCATTATAGCATTTTTTGTCACATTTTGGATTGTTATATTTCTTTAAACATATTTAAATTTATTTTATTCACCATGCAAGTTTGTTATTTAAAAAAAAATCAACAGTGTTTTTTTTCTGAAAGAACCGAAATCAGATATTAATCTAAAAAATATAATGTAATAATTATTTGTTATTGGTTTCCTACCATCAAACACTTAACCAAATCAGTTTCCAGGTGGTAATTTTTTGTTTTTGCATCAGCTAAGTTAACGGTTGATAGAAAAGCCGAATTCCAGTAGCTAACTTATGGGAAATAAATCATTAGGCCATCTTCCTTCTTTGAGCAGCATTTTCAATCCGAATGTTAAACAACTTGTTTGAAGGATATTCGAAACTCATACTTCTTATGTTTATTTTTTAATAAATAAACCCCTTGATTTCAAGCTTAGTAATCAAACATTCCTTACCTATCGAACCAGGAACCGGGCAAACGAATGTCTTTAAACACAAGTAATTATTGAGACAGGTAAAAAACAATTTCAACAGCACTACCTAACTAAGGCTATTTTTATAAACCTTAAAATGGCAAACTTTCCAAGGTATAACCAATCAAATATGAAAACCCCAATGGAAAAACCGTGAATTTTGGTAAGAAACAGTTAAATTATTAAAGTCAAACCAATTACTCTAAATTGCTGTGGTGAAATTCGAAATCTAAAAATAAAACTTTGCAAAGTACATTGTGTGAGCACAATCTGAGTAGAATTACCTTCCAAACATTCATCTGTATGCAATTCCAATTAATTAATTTGTTTATTTTTCGTCATTACTGCCAATGTACCCAGGGGTGGGTAGTTTATCTTCATAAAATTTGCTACTAAATGACCACTCGGTCGGTGACAATCTTTTCGCTAAATAGACAACAGACTTTGTTCGTTTTGTAGCCGGCAAGGCTATAGCATCATTCTCTTTCACCTAGCCAATTGCCATAAATTTGCCTAACTGATCAAATCTGATAGTAATTAACGTGCTCCATCCCTAGGTACGTGAGTTTTGCACCCGCTTGGGGAATGGGGATTCACATTGCAACCTTCAAAATGGATGTATCAGCTGGAAGATAAACTATTTTCCGAAATGGCCTACCAGCAGCCCTGACAACACCCGATACCGAATGCACGTAAATGCAATACCTCAGCGCCGTACACGAGGATGCACTTCGGGAGAAAGAAATAACAAAAAAAAAACACAACACAACAACATTGGGATGGAACGATCAACGCCGAGCCGGTCGTAGAATGTACTTTATAGCCGACCAATGCATCAAACGTGCATTACTCTCGCTACATCCCCCTTAAACACACACACACTTGGAGGCCGCAAAATGGTGATCGTAACGTAGCCTCCCGCCGCAAAAGGCGGCATGATAAAAAAGGCCACTTTATGTCTATTTTATATATATTAATTAATGGTGATGATCATCGTTAAAAAATTTAAACCTCATCCCCATCATATCCGTTCGGGCGATCGTTTGAGGCGTACCGCAACCGGTACGAATGCCGCAAGGATGGGGACGCGCGGTTTCACGGTTGGAGGTAACCCCCCCCCCCCTCTCCTCCCAATGAGCCCCAAAGGTGGTGCGGTAGGAAAAATGGGTTTCCCGCGTTGCATCCCTGCACTGCAGTGCCCGCGGATGCAACCGTTGCATGGTGTAGCTGATCGCGCGTGTACGCCTCGTGCGAGAATGTAAGCGTTTTTGCGGTAACCTGTTGCTAATGAGCGTACATGCACCGATCACACCCCACTGAGTTGTGGAGCGTTAGGTGGGTTGTCCCCCCCTCTAAATAGTTTGGGAAAAATGCGATCCCCATTTTCCATCACAACGGCTGTTTTTTTATTGCTGAAAGTGTGCTATTATTTTACCATAATTTTGATACAACCAATCTCGCAATTTCAATATTTTATGACACTGCCGTTATGATGAGATGACAAATATCGACCCAAAAGCTTCTTTCATCCCACACCGGTTGATGGTCTGGTTGATGAAAAATATGATCTGTTTTATGATGTTTAATTCCACCGTCAAAACCGTCCATCGAGTCGGCTATAATCCCGTTTGTAATGCGTTTTTAATGTAATTTTCATTCCAAATCTAGCTGCGCTCAAATCAAAGGAAAGGCTGTTGGACAAACGATTTCGAATTGGGAAAATTTTGACTACTGAAGATTATAACCTCCCGTTCCTCCTCTCCTTCCCAGTGGCTTCTTTTTTACGCGCCGATTCACCCTGTTCGAAGCGCAAATGATGCTAATAATCTTCACCCGAAAGCGGAGTCTTCGTCGGACAGAACAGAAGCCCGAAAGCTTAACGTTGGACCGAGCTGGACGCAGTTGGGGCACTGGCACTGGTGCTCCAGGTGGTTGCTTTCGATGCCTTTTTTGTGTGTGTTGTTATGTTAGAGGATTATTGTAAAGCTTGTCTCTCTTTCGTTCCGTCTACTGATGCGAGTCGTCGCGTCAAGTTTATCGCGACCGTATAAAATAGCTTGATGAATATACAATCAACTACTAGTTTTACGATTTAATTTATGCTCCTTGTGGTGCCGCCAGGATGGTGCCTGGCATAAACCGCCATCCCGTGTGGCCTTCGGACAACCACTGGTAACACGTGGTAAAAGAGACAGTTCACTTTTCACTAGCGAAGAAGTTTGTGACAATTTTTCTATCAAATCTACGAATCATATCCATGTCACTGCTTCGTAGCTCGACAAGAGTCCCCCTTTTAAAGCTCGTTTCATTTCTACCTCTAACGTTAAGCTCGTCGTTATTTTGGTTAATATTTTGCCGCATTTCTAACACTTCATCTTTTTGTTTGACATGGCTATGTGGAGGCCTGATCAGTCCTCGACCGACCGATCATCCACCAAAGTCCTCGACCGTGCCGTTCGGCCGTCATATCCGACCGGTTCCCCCCGCAAAATGCGTTTGGCAGCGCGTACAGATAACAGACGAGAGAGAGAAAAAAAACATCTCATCGGACCAAAACGAGAGCAATCAATAGTGGCCGAGGGCTCGGAGGGGTTTGATGGATGGTGCAAGGGGATGCAGAAATGCGCCGAAATACAAAAAAACAGGTCGTTAAAATGAAATAGTAATATTGTATAAATGAGACGAAAAATGAGTCCGTCCTTCCAGTTCCTGTCCATCCTTCCCCACTCCCCACCCACGGTCATCGCATCTCTTACCACCACCCACCCACCGAAACCCACCCGTCACAAAAACCCTGCCCAAGCATCCTAACCATCCCACGGACGTGCGTGCGTGTCGGCTGCCTTTTTTTCCTGTACCGAGCGGCAAACATCAAACGGCTCCGTTGTTTACATAATAGTGGTCTTTTGATACGGAAACAATAGACTGACAGGATGAAAGAAAAACCGCCGCCAACAACAGCTGTACTAAATCGCTCACCTTTTTTTTAACGTTTTTTTTTTGTTTTGTTTTCTTCTCCACACCAACCAACTCGTTCTCTCTCATTTTCTTCTCTCGATTTCTTCTGATCGAGTTTTTTAAGCATCTTTTTGTTGTTGTTATAATTCTCTCTTTCATCTCATTTAGTTTTCTCTCTCTCTCTTTTTCTGGAGTTAGTTCGTTAGTTGTGTTTTTTTTCTTTCTCGTTCATCTGTTTTGGTTTTTAGTTCGTTCACTTTCCTTCTTCCTGTGGGGGAGAAACGATTTTACGCTTTTCTCCCGTGCTGCCTGATGCCTTTCCTTATTTTGTTATCGATTTTTTCTCCTCATTGCGTTAAGTTTCATTTTCTTTCCTCGTTTGACGTTAGTTTGAGTGATTTCTACCATGATCATGATGGGCTTTTTTTTGCAAACTAAATTGACATCATTTATTAGTGAAAATCGAAAATTAGCGAGGAAGATGTTTACTTTTAATTGTATTTGGATGTTGGTTTTATGATGTTGTTAGCATATTTATAAATTATTTTGTACTTTCCATATTTATCGCAGCTTTTGTGATATTTTCATGGTTAATTGTTAGACGCTTGTTTCTAGATTTTGTATTATTCATTATTTTTTTCTACTTTCCAGATTGTTTTGTATATATCTACATTGCTTCATAAGCTTAATAACGTTCTTGATTTTTACTTGTTTCTTTTCACTAGTTTTTAATGTTTAATGCCAATCGCTATTAACATAGTTGCTCTATGCTTCACTTCTATATTGTTTTATAAACCGACTATTTATGAGTTAAAACATAAACACAGAGCTTCCGCATATTTCACAACAGTGCTAAAAAGTTCTGTGCTCAAGAATGTTAATTGGATCGCATTGTAGACCACCGAAATCGAAGATCACGTAGGGCGCATGATGATTCTGCTAATTACAATTTCCGATCGAACCGCGTGCCTTACCAATATGCCAACAGCTCGCAGTGTCTTTCGCATCGGCGCACCTACGAGAACCTCGTTAGCACTACTTCATCACCCAAAAGAGGATATTACGAATTATCCAGCACAGCCCCCTCCACAATAACAAACTTCAGTGCATGCATGTGCCCACCGATCGCGTTGTATCTCCATTTGCTCGGAAGGGCACGATAATTGATTGAACGCAAAAGCGTCGGTGCGGCCAATTTGCTCCATGAAGATCCCAGGCCAGGAACTTCGTGGCGTCATCGTCCGCCAGGAGAAGAATGCCCGAAACCTTGCCCAGTTCCCGATCTTTCGATTGATCAATCGTCAATTACATGCCCTACCGTACCTGCCTGCCCTTCGCTCGGCGCAGTACATGGTGGCGCTTAACGCCAGGCGTGTCGGAAGCGACGCTTAGCGCATTCCACGCATGCCAACGCAAATAGTTTTGCCACCCCGACGCGCCAAGTGTCGGCCGGAATGTTGGATGTTTTCCGGTGTGGAGAAATTCTTAAATCAAAATTTTCGTTTTCCTCTGGGACCACCGATTTCCGGTGATAATTGACGTCGTCCGGGGAGGATTGACGTCGAGGGCCGGGAGAGCCTAGGAAAATCCAATTATGTGGAGCAATTATAGCGCTTATGGGTTTGTTATCGTTATGGCGCAACCGTTGCTCGTACGGCGGAAACGACCATGATGGCGTCATGCATTGTTGATCAATGACGAATACTGAAAGGATCGTAACAGGATGTTTGAAAATCATGGGAAATATAATATGTAGAACATTAAATCAATATTTAAACCTTTAGTACACTACTTTGCAAATGTCACCATTTTATTAAAAAAAAAACTCTGCCATCGAAATTCTCTTTCTAACCGCGGGAGTACCATTCCAAACATCGTCGGACAATCCAGCCAGCTCGACTCCACCAGTCGTTGCGATTGATTCTTGGTTCCAGCTGACTTTGACGCAACTAACTTACTAGTGAGCTGGTGAGCGGCTACCCACTTCTTGCGGAGTCCAACAGTTCCGATTCGGTTTCGTTCCGTTCCACTTCCAGCCGTGGACATGGTTTTAGGGCGAGTTCGAAGTTCCCGATACTCTGGAGCGGAGTGAGAGCAGCAGTGAATTTTTGCCCCCGTCGGCTAGTTTTCCTTTGATCTTGAAAATGGCGTGTGCCCCGATGAATTTATACCTTATTTATTCGTTCCGATACCGACTGAACCGGGCCGCGCTGTACGTTTGTAGCCACCGAGCGTCACCAGAGCTCAGTGAATTGAGCAGTTCCTGGAAGAACGCTGACATTCGATCTCGTTTGTTGAAGTGGATAATTGATCGTTACAAGTACTTCTTTCAGATAAGTATTATTGAACCTATAATAGAATATAATTAACATAATTAAAAGAATCTCTAGGTATTAGGCACTACAGGGCTTGGCAGTACTACTCCAATTTGTAGTAAATCCATATTGTTGATGATTCGTATCTACTATGTAAGATTGACTTTGAGGTACCCAAAGGCGGATAAAACGGTGGGGCGAAGTTGGCACTTATCAAGAGTCCTATTGAAAGATGGGAATCTAAGTGTTTTTTGAAACACTATTTTTGGTCAAGGATTGGCTGTTAATATTCAATTGATATTTTGAGGCCACTTGAAGTCTCCAAGAGGCTTGATTGTTCCTCCACTCGCTGTTCTGCGTTTAGCAGTCAGGCTTCAACAAATGCTCCACGAAACTCGCGTTAACTTTTACTGTGACACTAAGTCCCGATTATATCATACGATTAGGTGTTTCAAACTGTATTTGTCACAGTTTGATTTCATAGTGTCGAAGTCACAAATTAGAAAATGCTTCACGGACAATAGAATGTTAAATGTACTCTGTCTGTAACGTCGATAGAAATATTTATCCTTAAGCTTGGAAATCTTTCATTAAATATGGAAATCTTTACTTTGAAACTTTGAATCGGGTCATCGATATGGTGCTGAACTTGGTATTAAATACAATTTTAAATACTCAACAAGATATTCGATCTTCAAGTTTTTTATGTACTCACTCTTTCTATCTTATGCTACATTACCCCAAAATTCCAAAATATTATTTTTCTGTTTTTAAACTTATCAACTCACCATGTTCGGCGTAAGGCAAAGCCCTCCCGAAGGTAGCTTCTCCAACACGTTACCGATCGCTCAGACACTCGCCCGATGGCAAATGGTGTGGCGCTGCTGTTTCGCCTGCCCGGGCAGCAGTCATCAACAACGGTCCCAACGACACCCAGCATCACCGATTGACGGACACGCGGCAAAGGAGAAACCCGTCACAGTCACCGTACGGGACCAGTCGGAGCAAGAAGCAAAAAGAAAGAACCCGCCAAACCGAGCCGCCGCTTTCGTCGCATTCACTCGACGACGCACGCGCGCGGCAGTGGCCACGGGCAACGGGACGGGCAACAGAAGCAATAGTGTCGGCCTTAGCATCATTTCGACTGCTGCGGTACTGTGACTCTCGCACCGTGCGAAGAGTGACGATCGGTTGATGCGGTTTTAATGCCCCGTACACACCGTAGAATACTCCCGTGGGCCCCGTTACGGACCGCGGATGATCCGGAGCAGGGAGTCGCCACCGGGGGTGGGGGGGGAGGTTCAGTGTGCGGTGGGAAATGATTGTGCATAACTTTATCATTGTGACCGTTTCGGCGTGCCTTTGATGTTGGAGCCTCCGTTCCGGTCCCGTGCCTTGTGACCTACCACCAGTGTCTTCCACCCACCTTGTCTTGCTCCCAAAAGTTCCTGCAGGGGGGGGAAGGTGTAGGCAAGCAGGAAGAAGGGAACCCGTCGTAAAGGAGTCGGAAGCATAATATCCCTTGGGGTTGATGATGGCTCGCTTAAACTGCCGCAGGGACCGCAAAAGGGGCCGGGCTCAAGAAATTGACCGGTTTAATGTTGTTTTATTTCTCGCTCGCCGATTTCACCCGCTCCATCTTCAATGGTTCCCGGTGTGATCGGGCAGCGTGCGGTAACTGCACCGTCCCGAGCCTGTTGATTTTATTAATATTGCCTTTTTTACTGCACCGATCGCCCTGCAGACGGGCAGGTTTGTGTCTTCGGACACAGGATGGGTGCGGGTTGTACGTTCGCGCCTTCTGGTCCTTCAAGTGGCAGCTCTCGGATGCATTTATGATGCTGCTGATGACGATCGTGATGATGATGGTGATGATCGCGATGTTATGGCTCTCACTTTCCTTACGGTGCGTTCGGGATCTTCCTGTTTCACTCGATCCAAGTACATGTTTAGTGATCCTTGCCTTCTGGTGAGCAGCAACTCATTAGATGATCTGATTTAATGCTACTGCGTTTGATGATTTCCAATAAAACTGCTTTGGGAGTTGTAAATAAATTTGAGAAAATCCGACTTCGCTCACCATTTTCATAATCCCCGTCTGATGAGGTAATTCTCCTGAAGAGTTAAGATCTCCAAAACTTGTCCACCGCTCCAATATCCTCTTCTTCAACCAAACGCTGTCAAATCTTTCATTGATCATGCATCGTTTTTAATTCGTTCACTCTGGTTCAGTGTTTTTTGCTCCTGTCCCACATTAATGCTCATGCTATCCTGTCCATGCTTGACTCTTCCCGTTCCTTCCTCATCCCAAGTCATCCCAAATGCAACGCCGACTAATGCTGTGGCACCGACCAACGTTTTCTCTACGTTTCTTCACACACACACACACACACCCTCCTCTTTCTCCCAGATTCCACTGTCCGTTACGAAGATCCAGTGGCGCGCGTAGTACGGTAGCTCTAGTGACTAAATTGCTTCTGACATTAAGATTATATGTGTATACATATTACCTCGTTTGGCTTACCGCCATCCATCCAGCCGAGCGGTGTCGAGTAAAGTGGAGTGTAGAAAGTTGTTTCCTCGGCCCGGGCTGGACCCTATTTTTTGTTTTTGCCTCTTGTTTTTTTTTTGTTGTCCAGCTCCGTTGGTCTGCCTGTTGATGGCTGATCATCCTTCCAGTGTTTTTTTACGTTGTTTTTTTTTTGTTTTTTTTTTGTGTGCTCTCTGTGCTGTGAGCTCTCTCACTCCGGATCGGTTGGGTAAAACCGGTGGCACAGGCGATACCCGATGGCTCGATTCGAGCCACCGTCAATTGGGTTCGGTGTCGGGATACCAGGACGAAAAAAAAAAGAAAATAGACAGGGACGTACTTGGAGGACCCGAAAGTACACAAAAAGATATAAATCACGGAGTTCGTGTAGACAATCATATTTTATTGTTTTTTTTTCATAAGTGTTTAAATATATCTATTTGAACTATTACATTTAGTCTTCGGGTTTTATTTTAAAGTTTATTTATGTAGTGCTAGTATACTTAAATATAAATTACAATGGGTAAGAAAAAATTTTCACAATAGAAAAAAATAACATTCAAGATGTCGAATAAGAATTCCTTTCTTGAATAGCATTTTTCTCAAACCTAATTTCCTAAAACATTTTTAACCAATCCTCAACGTCTTCGGTAACTGTTCGGACAACCCACACGCCTATGCATAACACCAAACAGAAGCCGACACTTGCGGCAAGTGCCAAGAGAGCAACAAAAAAAAAACGCAGCCTATCAGCAGGGACGGACATTTGTGGCTGCTTCCCGCCTTACGCACCAAAGGAAACCAACCGAGAGCCCGGACAGGTTACTGCTGTGACTGGAACGAATAGGAAAACGACCGAAAAGAAGTCCTACAGGCCGGTCATTTAGATCCCCTGCCCGGTGAAGCAGCGAGCAACGGAAAGCAGCTAAAGCGCTTACAGCAAAAGCAGCAGTGCCGCTGCGCAGGATGGATTCGATACACTTCATTGATCGATTGGTCGCATACGGTGACGGTGATCAGGCGGCAACCCGTACCGCCAGCCAGCACCGGTCACGGGACATTAGCGGTCTCCCAAAACCTCAGGTGGTGGTTCGAGCTCGCCCACCAGCCCCGGGAAGATACAACCGATCGAACGTGTCGAGACTACTGGCGATTTGGAGTCGCTAGAGACCGATCGCTGTACGGTCAGCCAGGAAGCCTAGAATCGACTCACAACGGGATCAATCAGCAGGGTCGAAAGAGAGGTTCTATCCACGATTTTTTTTTTTTTTGGTCGGTGAAACTAATTATGTAATGCATACTTGATGAGCAAGACGTTCCCCTTTAGCTGTTTTTGGTGGAGTTCTTGAAGTAACAAAGGAAGAAACGAAAAGAAATGGAACAAAGGCGGATGAAGGATCGAGGTATAGGACGATACCTGTCCGACATCCGATACGGATTGTTGGACAAGGATCGTTTATGAGTACGAGCGTGCATCGTGGGTGGTACGATTTGACGAAGACGATCAGCTCTTTGGCGGTGTTCACTTTGGAAATTCGGCCCTTGATAATTTCATACATACATCGATTCGATACGCTGTCAATGGCCAAAAGACGTGCGTTAGAGATCCTTTAGAGGATGTCTGTCTGTCATTCTGAACGCTTCATTTTGCTACGGATTATTACGACACCAGCTCTGATAAGGATGTCGAATGAAACTTGCGATTGTTTTAAACAGATTAAATATTAACCTTAAAATTATGGCTAATGCTATAAAATCTGGCTGTGCCTCTCTGCCTGAAATTATGAGTTTGTAATGCATTCAATAGAACCATTCCTGGATAATGTAGATTGTTGATACGAATTGATTGTTCTATAAAATTATGCTATAAAAATTAACAATCTGGTAACTGTGGTGTGCCATAAATTCTAAAAATCCTGTATTTTATTCTTTGCATGTGATTTCACCTCGTATTAGACTCTAAGTAGCATATTCCAAACCTTAAAATCAACCATACTATCCCACCACAACACCGTAATGCTAAGGATATCAAAAAGATTAGAGGGTTTACTTCTTACCGCCAAGCAAATGCTAAAATCCATCACCGGTCGGTGTGCCGTCCTTTCTTTTCGCAAAACGAGGTCCCAAGCGCGCGTGGAAATGCGGTGGACAAAGAAGAGCGGTACGGTACACACGGTTATGCTCTCCCGATACACAATAACGGTCGAGCATAACAGCGTATTACACATAAAAATACTACACGTACACACGCTAAATAATAATGAATATACACCGACAAAGTAATAAACCAATTACGAAAAGATCAAAGACGCCGCCGGACTCTCCGACAGAAGGGAGCGAGAAAAAGTGGCCACCTTTCCGACCGTACCCCATTCCTCGCTACGACCTACGAAGCTCACAGTGTGGTTTCTCTCCGTCCTTCTCTCGCATTCTCTCGTGCCTCTTATTTTTGTGAGCCCTTTTTTTGTTGCTTCGAGCCCTTGTCCATCCGCTTGTGCCTTGTCCCCGCGGCAAGATCGTTCTTGAGTCTTTTTTCTCAACAACGCAAACGCACACAAATGCGTCGGACGCCCGATACGCGTATGCGGTAATAACAATATTGCGTGTACCGTTTATCTCGTACTCCTTGCCAGCCATCACTAGCCGAGCCATCGTGGGGACTTTAAACAGACCGGCTTTGTTACGGCCGGGTTTCGGCCCAGGATGTTCGGTGGACATCGTTTATTAGTGTGCCATAATGCCACTACATAGCGTGTGATAACGCGTTCTTGTGGAAGAAAGCTTGATTCTGAAGAGAGAATATAGAGACAAACTTTATTCTGACTAAAACTTCCGTATCAGCAGAGGAGTGAGTAGTTTAATCAAATGACAAAATAAATGAGGCTGTTTACACTGGTGGGATTAGTATTAGCATGCTATAAAACGATCGTATCAGCTTCTTGATTATAGCAATACTACAAGGATAGATAAGAGCCTCGGCCTATGGAGTTCAGATCTGTTACAAAGATTTTAGAATAAACCTTATTAAGAGAAAAACCCCAGTGGAATTGAAGATCTCCAATCTACCACATCATCCTCAACTCCCCATGTGTGTTTCACGCCTTAGGATTTGCGTTTTGGTACGGACTTTCACTGTTTTGCATTGACAGCAAGTCGCATTCCAGTCTCGAAAGGTGAAAACTTCGTCGCATTTAACGGTCCAATCGACCGTCGCAAAAACACCCACCCATGGATGACCGACCCTGTAAGCATTGTGTCGAGGATAATCGCCCCGAAGCCGACAAATCCTTCCGTTAAAGCACCGGTGAGCGAACGTTCCAGGGTTAACGTTATCCTTTGACCTTCTTCGCCTGCCGGTGATACGACGCGGGAGGGCAACCGGTGCCCGGTAACGAACTGCTTGCAGAAGGACAGTGCGGAGTGCCCTCCGAGGGATACATTTAAATTTCCCAACATCAAAGACGTTCCGCCGCTAGCGGGCCGACACTTTAGGGCAGTATTGTGGCGGCTTGGAACGAACGAATGCACGGAGCAAATGTGGCGGCAGTGCGGCGACCTGCGACCTGAACTAGCGGCAGCTGCGAACATTAGCAAAGCCCGGTGCCATGAAGCCGAGACACGGTTTTGAGACACCTGAGAAGCGATAAACCTGTGCCCTCTACCGGACGGGGTGGTAGACAATTACTTCGGACCCCGCGGGTGGTTATCTCTAGCCTCGGAACCCTCCAAGGGTCCTCTCGGTGGTAATTGTCTACGATCCGATCACCCGCCACGACCACCCAGGCAGCGGAATCTTCGGTCTGCAAGTGGGCCGAATTACGACAAACACTGCTCCCACTTCGATCGTGGTTGAGTACCAACAGGGGGAGGGGAGGAACAAAGGGAAAGGGAACATTTTCCCAGCGTCCTTCCGCTTCAGGGCGGAATCGAGTGTTTCCGCTGCTAGTGTGCGCATCTCCAGAACGATTATCTCGTTTGCCGCCGACCGATCCGTTGAAAGAACGCCCGAAAACCTCTCGGGATCTCGGAAGAAATAAACAAACCTCACAGCCACCGAGAAGTGCCTCAGTTCCGGTACTGGCCGCGTGCTTGCGTTCCGGAAATGAGGCGGAAGTAAAAGTCGGAACCATCATTAACGATCGGTGGAAGGAAGCTGTGGTCACCCCTCCCACCCTCCCTCCCTTTCATGACCCATCCGCGAATGAAAACAGAATAAGAAAACTCCCAAAAAAAAGGAAAAAATCGCTTAAGCCGCCGTTCTTGACTCGCAATAGAAAGAACAAACGCACCAGCAGACGAACGAGCGAGCGAGAACGGGCCACAAATAACAACACTTCTTCTCCAGTAAGGTATTTATCTTCGTAAGCAACGGCCTTCCCCTCCCGCCAACCCCGCCCATCCCTGCTGTTCTCCCTTTCCACCCATCTAGGGCACTGCCGCCGTCAAGCGAACCGGAACACAAAAGAAACCGGACTGATCAAGGGAAAAGGCCGCTGAAGTGCGCCCGGATTTATTTACAATCCAGATCAAAGGAAAATGCCGACCGTCGCCGGGTGCCGTCGCCGCCGCCGTCACCGACGCCGCCGCTCCCGATGACAACGGGCCGGTATGTTATGTCGCGAGAGAGACCGAGAGAATGCAAGAGAACATTTCAGAGCGACATTTGAGTGAGTTTTGGTAGTTTATTTTTTTAAAGTTTTTAACATATTCTCGCTCTCACTCTCTTTCGCTATGGGCCGTACGCACATATGGGACAGGTTTTTCCGAATGTAGGGAAAAACAAAAAGGTAGAATGTGTGGAATTTCCACGAGTCCTTCAGGTGGTCTTGCGGAAAATTGACTCACATTTGGAAGAATAAATAGATGGCAAAACCGTCAATATATTTCCAACATGCGGGTAAAGACATCTATTTTAAACGGGTAATAGTTGTCAACACTTCAGGGTATAGTATCAGATAATATTTGTTTAATTTTATTTGTATTCAACTTTGAAAGTTTGATAAATTATTAAGGAGAACGATCAGGAGTAATCTTCTCCTTAATATCTCAGATATGGACATTAAATTTAAGTCATTCTTGAAGTTAACGTGAATAGACTTCATTTCTAAAGAGATGATATTGAATCCAGCTTCTAATCATACCAAAAATTAATTCGATAACAAAATCCGGATAACCTCTTTAGGACCTTCTTGCGCGGTAATACCAATCTCTTCGATATCCTCACAGTTAGGTTATGACGATCGCTTCCAACGGCCTAACTGGCAAGGGATGATGCTAGTAAATTGGTTATTTGAACAATTTCTAAAAACGCAACGGAACGAGATACGGAAAAAAATTGTCCCAAACCCCGCGATCACCCACCAATCCCGCGACCCACCTCCAGCGAGATGATCAGCAGCATTTTCTGGGCACACAGGGCATACACAAACATCACAGAAAGATACCGACGGCCCGATTACAGCAAAAGATGCCTTACAAAAAGGGAGAAGATAACAAGCATAAATAGATTATGTTCTTTCTCCTTCTCTGCCTTTCTTCCCGCTCTCCAACCGCCCCATCGGAGTTCCCGGTCGGCCGCACTTAGCCGCGACCTCGCAAAGCCTGATCGACGACCAAAGGCGAGACCTTCGTTAGGGCCCTTTTGCGTATGCTCCACTTCCAGCTTGACGCTTGGACGCTCTCCTCCGTTCGGCCTTTTCTCCCCGTATTGCCAGGCTGCAGAAGGGTTTTAGATCGTGCGCCCGGGAACACATCTCTCGAACGGCTCAAGAGGGGGAGCGCATCGAGAATGGATCTCGAGATTTTCTTGCTACACGGACGGAGGCCCTCGAGCACGCTTAGAAAGAAGGCTCTCGCTGGGTTGGGTTTAGAAGAGCGCTTAGATGGCGGTAAGTTGCGTTAGAGATTTGGCGGTTTTGTATTGTTTCTTGTTTTGTTTTTGCACCAGAAGGGCTGGAAAGGGCCACGAGCCTCCTGAGGGTTAGTTTCCCGTCTGACAGATGCTCAATGCGATCGATTATGAAAACATGGTCCTGGCAAGGTACACGGCGCGGGGAAGACAAAAATACTACAGGGGAGAACCTGCCAAATGCAATGTCGGTAAACGATCAAAGGATTGACTCCTTTTTTGTAGAAGTTTATTAATGTGCGTGTGTCGTTTTGATCTGCCGATCTGCAAACAGTTTTAATTGGTAATGTGTTCTCCTTACGAGGATTACATAAATGCTATAAACATGGTTTATTGAAATTATCACTCTAACACAGTTTCAATATTAAGTCTAGAATAAAATATTAAATCTAGATCCTAAAATCAATGATAAGTTTAGATAAGAAAGACCCTAATCCATGATCAGACAATTCTGACTATCTTTGTGGGGTCCTCAAATGCTCTATTTACTGGATAAGGTTTAGATCCACGAAATATATGCGGTCCTCTCCAACATCCAAGTTAATTTCAACGAACTCTAAAGCAAAAACTGAAGCTTACAGGACGATAGGTGAGGTTCAAAGTTTCTACATTACTTCAGTTTACGTGATACTCTGCATGTATATTCCTTTTTTTTAACCATCAAGCCGGTGAGTCTCTTGGAAGCCTACTATTAGATAAAATTCTGATTGTACGATGTTATCTTTGCACTATCAACTGAGAACTTGATCGAAAAATTTTAAAATTTCAAAATGAATGAGTTTATAGCCTTCTTTGGGATGGTAAAATTCCCCCCAACAATAATATTTCCTTTACTGAGCTTTGTGTAACTATTTTTAAAAATGAATGTAGAAATTCACAGATAAATTATAATATGGATTTTGTTGCTGGTGTTTAAGGTTAGTGTGAGTTAATGTATGAAGAAAATTAACCGATGACTCTTAAATCTAGTTTCTAAATTCCCCAGCAAAAATATTGAAAACGCCCTTTTTTAATGGTTTGTCTAACTCAATTTTATGGACGACATTGAGGTGGTACTACTAGAATTAATCGACTACTAGAGTCTCATCTGATAGATGTAACCTATTGATCTGCTAATAGCCTCATAAATGAAAAAAAAAAGTTTTCCAAGTCTAGGGTGTTATTAAATGTTTGCTACACTTATTTAGATAAAATATTTCGCAACGCATTGTTTTTGTGTGTTCGAGCTACAACTTTTTATTGAGAGTAAAATTCTCAACATAAAAAAAAATCATAAATATGTCGGACATCTTTTATTAACCCTCTTAATCTTGTCTTGTTAAACACTAACAAACTGTTGTTAAACGATACAGTCATAAAACACCCCGGTCCACCCGAGGCCAGTGCTGGCAAATTGAAAACGAAAAGAGCAAACAAAATCAATAATCCTTTCCCCCGTTGGGTCGGCTTCATCTTGATCATGATTCGGGCTATAAACAAACATTCCGAACCCTGCCGCCAACATCCTGTTTGGTGAGAACAGGGGAGGCTCTAAAAAGATGCTCAATCACCGAAATCACCTGCAGGGGGCTGTTCAAGGCACACCGATACGGCACCGGATTCTCGGTACTTGGGCATGCCTCATTCCCGAAAGCTCCGTCACTCCGAAAAACCAAACGTCCTTTCCACGAATTGTTCCGGGCGATCCGATCGTGCAACACAATGTGCTGTGCGGCATCGCGGAAGGAATGTAATACCGGATCGTCCTGTTGGTCGGATCGTCGCCCAAAGGCAGGTGTGCGTGTGCAGAGCCGTTCGGAAAGATCGAATTCGGAGGCCACCAAAAATCTCAGCCGAGCAGAGAAGAACAGTAAAACAACACCCGGCCCGATACGTTCCTGCACGACGGGACGCCAGAGCGTGGGATGGTAATCGGTACCGTTGAAGTCACCGAAAACAAACAGACGATCGAGGACGATGACGGCGACATGATCGGCTTCTTGTGAGTTCAGCTCCTAAGCCGTTCTAACACGATCCGGCATCCCGCTGGTTTTCTCAGGAAAAGCAACACGCTCGCCAGCAGGGAAGAAGGGCACATGGCCGAGCTTCCTTTCGGCAGTTCGTGTGTGTGTGTGTGTGTGTGCGAGAGAGGAAGAAACCGGCGGTCAAAGGGTGATTTATCTTGATGTCAAAATATTTAACGAACCATGTTCATTTGCTTCATAACAACAGACACCTTCTGCTAACGATCGCCAATCGCGATGCCGGTGGCCCGCGCGGCCCGTTTGCCTTTTGTGTATGGCTTACTTTGATTTTATTATTTATTTCATTTTCCTGTCTGCCGGATAAAGGACACCGCCGGTGTGTCGCTACGGAAATGTCGAAACTTTGTCGACCCGATGCGTCCCTTGTTAGCTGTACCATTGAATGTCTTAATTTATATCGCCCAACTACTATGGGTCATATGTCACTATTGGATTATTATAACATTGTATGGAAACATGGACAGGATGTCCTTTTGTTCTTTTATTAGAGATATTGAAGGAAAAAAATCACTTTGTGATCTTCAGTTAGGATGCAATATATGAAACCATAAATCGCAGTTCGGAGTCCAGTTTTAAATTCATACAACTAAGGAATATAGATGTTACGCAAATTCCGGAAATAGTTAAATATGTCAACGTTAAAAGAATGTGATGATTACGTCCACTAGAAACTTATCTTGAAATAAGCTAGCACCTCCGTTTCGGGAACAGACATGATTCGTAACCGTGATTCGTGATTTAAGTGTACTGTTCAACTGTGTTTGTATTGGACGACAGGGTGATATATTCAGCTACGGCACCAGTTCGATGAAATAGTATCAGTCTTACATAAATGATATAAATCATTGAAAAATGGAATGAAAAAATAAATAAATTTAAAAAATATCTTTCTAAGCCGCATCCTTATACACAGAACTACTAGCTATCCTGTTACAGGTAAAAACAAGTTGCGGAAAACAGATATGGAAGGCTTCTCAAGGTTGTACTACCATAGGAGAAGAAAAGAAGATGAAATTGAACTTTAAGGTAACTATTACAAACTTTGTATTTCTCAAGCGTCATCTATAGTGTTTTATCAATTCATCTATAGTCGACAAAGATTTTAACCTCAAAGGACCCTCATCGACTTCTGTCTTTATTTTGTGCTATCATACTAATGAATCGGGTTTAAATATCTCCAACATAGAGGGTAACCTAACAGTGCACATTCTTGCATAAGTACACTTCATTCCATTACATTAACTTGCATCAAGTCCATTCTTGAGTACATCTATTCCCAGGTTGCACTGAATTGAGATTAATGCAATTTGGTTCTAATGATCCCCAGTAGTAAATAGTTTATACTAAATGTTCTCTACATATAACGGCGTCGATCATTATTGATTAGCGAAAGTAGTCCTCTATTAACTTGAGTAGCAGTTATTGAGATAAAAAATAAGCTTTATTTTTTGCTATTAATTTATTCTTGTGTTTTTGAAATGGTAGTGTTGCGTTGAGCAACGTAACGAACAACAGAATTAAGATTTTTTAACACTCTTTTATTTGGAGAAAGAAGTAAAAAACTTCTGTCCTTGCTGCTGCTCGATCGTTGTACGTCTCTCCATAATCTCGTGGTTAAACGTCAAATCTTCCTTTGTTTCTTATCGTGTTTTATCATCATCCCCGTCATCCGTTTACGCTACCTACTAATCTACTAGGCAGCCAGGGTTGTCGAACACGTCGCAACAGGTAGCTTCTTCTTCTTTGGCGTAACGATCTATTCCGGTCATGCCTGCCATATCAGGCTTACTAGACTTATTACTAACACGTAGTTGGATAGTCAGTCCTGCGTACGAGGGAACGGTCCGGATGGGATTCGAGCCCCACTCTTGCCTTGTGAAACCAGCGCCGTTATCGCCTCGGCCACCGGACCGCCCTGAGATGGTATATTTTACTCTTTTTGTCATACTGTGTATATATCTGTTAACTCTAAGGATACTTAGGTAGGTCACTTAAGGCTTCTTCTTTTATGGCGTTACAACCTTGAGTAATCTTGGTATTGTTATCTTCTTCATTTTTTAAAGTTTTTTTTAATTTCTTTTTACATTCCTCTTTTCATTTATTTCCACGGTCTCGATGCTGACTTGTTTTAGCTTTGGCTCCTTGAGATTGTTTTAGTTTATAGGAGAAGTTGTAAACTAGCAATTTAATTTTTTAATCCGAGTATAGTACGTGCTGCGTACATAAGTACGATCCAAATAGGACTTTGGACATGTAATATCGTGTGAGATCAGAACCTATACTATCATCGCTTATCATCGTTAACGTTATATTAACTTTAAAATGAATTGATACCATGTACATTGTATTTAATAAAACGAATCATTTAAATAATGGAATTTGTAATACAAATCTATAAAATACACCCACTGTGAATTCAAATTTTAACTGGGGAGTAGCTCTCATTAGCTAAACTTTAAGTCACTAAGCTTCAGACGCAACAGGTAATTCAAGTCACAAAGCTCCATCCATGCAGTCATGTCAGATCAAGAAACGAAACGTATTCTTTGCGATTGAATAAATCCGACGACCTTGGATACATTGTTGCAGTAAGATCCATGCTTAAAGCATATAATCTTAAGTCTAATTTAATTCTTCATTTATTTTAGGACAAATAATCATCAGAGCTCTACCTTGTCATTCCCACTATAAGCCTACACATTAAGCTGTGGTTATTTTAATTAATGATATATTTACAGAACTATCATATTAAATTATTCCTGTTTTTTTGGTATTTAAGATAACTTTCGAACGTTTCTGCAGCTCTTTTTTAATGTTTGCAAGCACCTAGTTCTGGTGTTTGAGCGCTCAACCGGTTCGAAGGGATCGGTTGCGTGCTACAAAGCAACAACCCGAACCCGCCATGACAGAAACATTCATCTCCGCTCCAAACATACAATGTTGCGGAAGCTGCCAAGGTGGTACGGATGCGAATCGAACCGACAAAACCGCCTAAATAAAACCAAATCAAAACTCGCTCCTTTGAAGATTCCGCCGCGGTTAGCCTTTTGTTGTTTGTTTTGCCCCGTACGCGACCTACATCCTTGCGTTGGTTGTGCGGATATTATGTCCGCGCAAGCCCCAAAAATAGTTTCTTATCCTTTCGCCGTTTCACTGTGCCAACAGTTTGCCAGGCGAAGGGATAATAAAATTTGTCCGATTAATTCCCCCTTGCTCAACTGAAAGGTTTAAAGTAAATTCAAATTATGTTTCTTTGCGCCTTTTTTTGCGGCTGAAAACTCCTCTTGTAAGAAAACACATCGCTTTCGGGAGAAATAGTCAAAAGTAGTGTTTCTGTTTCCGAGAGGGAGGTTTACGTTTCTCCATTTCAAACTACGCTGTATTGAGTTTCAAAATCACCACTGCGCCACATTTCTCTTTTCCCTTTCACAAAACTCCCTGCTGCGGGATGAAAGGGCGCATCTTTGGCGTGACGCGATCCGGCACCGACAGCGTTGTCGCCCGATCGTACAAGGAAACGAGACACCCAGGCGGTTCGAGGGGGAAGGCAGGGAAAAGTGTTGGGGAGGACAGGGATAGGAGGATGGCAACAAAAAGGGAATGGGTACGTACGGCAGGGAAAGGCAGTGAGCGAGACGTATAATGAATCATATCATCGGCGGAGATGAGCCGTAGCGAAAGAGGGTAAAATGTGTCTCTCTACGCAACATTTTTCCCCTTTGATCTGGTGCCGCCTGTGACAGATTGCGTATTTTAGATTTTCCTCCCGCCTGCCGGTACCTTGCCGTTCCGCATCCCGTGCGACTCGTTTGCTGGAGGCATCCTTTTTCGGTTCAGGCGTAAGATTCGCTTTGAACCAGCAGCAGCTTAGGGGCTACGTGCTGGATGTTAGGAAAATGGTAAAGTGCGTGCGGTTTGGCTTGATACCTTTTCACCACGATTGTTGTTCCAAAGCCTCTTGAGCCGGGCTACGGGGTATTGCGTGCGTTTGTCTCCTCCCGGGCCAGAAAGAGAGTGTGCGAGTTCGGCGGGTTCGTCGCTTGGATTGAAGTTTTTTGTTTGCGCACCACCGACACACGGGCGAATGCGCTAAAGAATGGGCTGAATCTTACAAAAACAAGGATTATTAAAACTCATTGTTAATGCATTTAAAACATGAAACTATAAAGCATTCTTCAAACAAACGCGGCAGGATGGTAACGAGAAACATTCAAATTCAAACCCACCATCTAACCACCGGTCGTGGACTGATTCCGCTGCGACGCATATACAACTCCCCATGGGCTCAGGCTAGAATTCTTGCGATATTCTTTCGCACCATTCTACCGGCGGTGCCATCCGGACAACTGTATCAAATTTCAATTGTTTTATTGCCAATAAGCCAAAACGAGGCGAATTACGAGATTCGTATGAGATTTCTTCCCATTCCGAAATGCTCGTTTCGGACCCGAATAATGGGGAGGGATGGGAGGGGGGAGGGCTAAGCATTCCTACCGCGATCCCCCAACAATGCCGCCAATGCCGAAAATGCCGCACGCACCGTTCGGTATGGTGTAGCGCGGCAAAGAGCCAGATTTATGGCCCTAATCAAGACACCTATGGTGCGCTGTTTGATGAGACTCGCATTCTTTTACGTTTTTATTCGAAGCTTTCGGATGTCTTTCGCCATCGGAGGGGTTTTTTTTTCTTGGGGCCCGAGATTTGGCCGCGGAATCCAGTTTGATCGGTAAAAACTTGTGTGTAAGGTTTTTTTCCCCCCTCTTCTTGAGACTTCACCCTCCTTCCGACGGTGGTTGTGAGTGTGTTTTGGGAAAATCGAGATGCGAATGCGAGATATGATGGATAGATATCAGCGGCCAACGCATCGGTCACCAAAACGGTGCTCCTTCACGTGCGTTCTGTGCGTACGATCGTGTACAGGGGTTCGCGGGAACCCCGAAACATCGTTTCTCACGCGTTCAATCGCGGCCGCGACCGTCCGATCGGTCGCGCTTACCGAACGGACCTGTACCGTCATAAATTTTGCAGCTTTAATATCTGGTCCAATGTTATCAGCAGCGCGTAATCTTGGATCGTCGATCGTACGTTTTACATATTATTTGAGGCGTAGAGCTGTCCGGTCGGTAAGATGAGACGATTGTGCTGACTAACAAGCCGCCTGCTTTTGTACCTAATCGTGTGCAGCAAAACGCACGTCGTTTCGGGATAATTAGACGTCAGGATGTTTCTTTCGGTAGGTAGACGAACAGGTAATAGTTTGATTCGATAAATACACATTTGAGTCGCTGTAAGAAGTAAATGGGCATATTAAGCCATTAGTATGTGTAAATTTTCTTTTGAAACAATAAAAACTAAGTAAAAAAGGTAATCTGGAGTACATAACAATGATCTATACAGGATTTGGTAGCGATCCAGTCGTGTAAAAATTACACAATTATCCTCAAATCAATCTTTATTTTTTTCCTTGAGTCATTTATAAACCAAACAGAGATATTATCCCTTGTATAACAGTTTCCTTTATTTATTCGTAACGGCCGTATTGCTTACATTTACAAACGTAAACTTCTACTCAATCTAGGACATAATTCACATCGGTTGGGAGACATGTCCTTCTCCGAACCGCGAAAGGACACCTTTTCATGGTTGTATTCGACTGGTATAACAGATTTAAACTCGGACTTAAGTTTCATCCATAATGATCCATCAATACGGATGGGAAATTGAAACCATAAGAAATTTAAAAAAGAAAATAACATCTCTCGCAGGTATAGAACTTTTTTCCGAATTACGTATACGCTACGCGAGATCACAACAACAAAATAGGCTGTTTGAGCGCGCAATGGCAGCATATTGAAACGGCTGATAAACTCGACCGAAAAGATCCCCCGATCCAATACACCACATACAGCGTTCAACTAACGATATCCCGCATATTCGATACATAAAGTAGGTTGCTTAAATATATAAATATTTTTACCGAAATTTATTATGCATAACAGTACAATCGTAAAGTTTATGCCATGGTTATGGTTATACAAAGGTGGTGCTATACACACGAAGGTACTTTGTTCCATATTTTCAATTCAAACCAAAATCCCTGTCCACGGAAAACCCCTGCACAATCCAACGAAGAAATTGTATTTGACGAAACGCTGCACAATGTTACTTGGGTCGCCCATCATTGACACTTGTTGCCTCTGTCACAGCCGCCGATATTGTTGTTTTTATTTTTAAACACATTTTTGGTTTGCATTTTGTTGACTCGTTTTTAACACACAAAACCTTTGCTGTATATAGTAAACTGATAAGTGAAAAGGTTCTAAACCCATGTGATATAGTGTAGCAACAATGCACCAATTGTTGAAACGTTCCTTAGGTGTAGTAAGTTTAAGGGATCGCTCCAAGCGATGGGTGCTTCCGACGCAACAGTTTTTTCACACGACAAGGCCAAGCTTATCGGCCGAAGGTAGCGGTAACCGGCCACAATCATTGGAAACCACTCCGTCATCGGCGGCAACAGCATCGACAGTTGATAGTGCTGATAAGGTGAGCTAACGAGGCCGGGTGAAGATACACAGAACAGTTTCGCCTTGATTTGAAGCATCTTGCATCGCAAATACGCATTGTTTACATCGGGGCAGCGAAACGATGACCATTTTTGCATCGAATTTTAGATCACTTAATAGCTTCCAATTGAAATCGATCGTGGAGAGATCGATACACATTACACCACAATTCATGCGATCGATATCGGTTATGTCTTTCGAGAAATGTACGATCATATCCTACGAAATAAGCAGAAAAGTTCAGGTGATGAATAATGAAGCATGCATAACCATTTCTGGCATGAATGAAGCATGCCACCATTGACTGGCAATTCATAAAAAGTGCCAGTCATTACAGATAAATCTTTTACATTCAACACTTTTTTGTCTAGAGGAACTTTGTTATTTGTCTTTACTACACCTCATGACACAGCATTAATGGTTCAACTGTGTAGAAATCCTTGCTAAATGAATTGTCTGGTTTAAATTATCCCTGAAAGCTTATTTTTTAAACGCACTTCCCCCAATAATTATGTGAAATTTGAACGATAATAATGTACGTCATGATAATGCCATGAGAATGCCTCAAAGGGCCTTCATTACCTGAACACAAGCAGTGAATCATGAGTTTGCACAAAACATCCAGCCCAATAGCGTTCGGGCATGTTGACAAGTATGGTAATTATTGCAATGCAAATGTATATAGCGTACAGATGCCATTTATCTCCCACAGCTAAAAGGAAAAAGTGTTGTCCGCTCTTATTCCAAGCTTCTTTTTTTCCGGTCGTCAAGCACGGCAACCCCCGGTGGTGCTCTCACTAACGAGCCAGATGAGTAAATTGTGATTTCATTCAATTAGACTCCTGTTTAGCGAGCATATGCTAAAGAAAAGCTGATCAAAATGAAGTTTGTTACCAATCCGTTCTCGGTTCGATAAAGCAGTAAACATCAATATTTACCTTACTGCAATCGGGGGTTAAAATCGGCGCAAAAAATTAACATTTTAAGTGATAAAAATAGAAATTCCCATTCCACTTGTTTCATCTAATCAAACAACATCGAAGAAAACGGCTCCAAGCAAGATAAACATACAATACATTACGAAAACACTTTCCAGAAGCACACATCACTAACCCTGACCCTCAAAAAACTAATGTTCAAAACAAATCGGAGATTCAAAATTCGGTCAACCACGCACCAGAAAAAAAAAAAACAGAATAATGCAGAAGGTTAAATCGAAAGCATAAAAACGAAACGTTCCGCAGTGTTTGTGAGATTTCCGAAACATCCGAAGCCCGTTGTTATGTAGCGGAGAAGCGATATACATGCGTAGTAACCGTCATTTAGAAGGCCTGCCGCTGGTCACGTCTTCACTTTCTTCCCGAACCGAACCGTGCCTTCTATGCACGCATTTTTCTTCTACGTGGTTGTAGTTGTTTCTCTCTTCTATGCGGCACACAGCAACATAATAAGCATAAAGCATAAGAAGGAGGGTGTATACGCGGTTGGGCGACGGATGCCAACGCGCGCTCGGGTGTGTGTTTGTGTATGCGATTCGCCCGTCCCATCGGAGCTAGTGTGCGTACGTGCGGTTCCGCTCGTTGTTTACAAATATAACGTAAATGCGCACGCCGCACCAACACACCACACGCCCGACCGCTCGATCGACCCATTAACGCGGCGTCTCATACTGGTGTGTCTGGTTTTCTGCTTTCAGAACAAATCGAAAAGCCAACGCGATCGGAAGCAACAAGCGAACGAATCCACCGACCCATCGCTAATCGACAGCTTTGGACGGTTTCACAGCTATCTGCGAATATCGCTCACGGAACGGTGCAACCTACGCTGCAAGTATTGTATGCCCGCCGAAGGTGTACAACTGACCCAGAAAGCGCAACTACTGACGACCGCGGAGGTGATACGCCTGGCGAACCTTTTCGTGACCGAGGGTGTGCGAAAGATACGGCTAACCGGTGGTGAACCGACCGTGCGCAAAGATCTAACCGAGATCGTTGGCCAGCTGAAGGCCACCAATCCACTGCTGGAAAGTGTCGGCATCACCACGAACGGACTCATGTTGACGCGGCAACTGGTTGGGCTGCAGCGGGCCGGGCTCGATGCGCTCAACGTCAGCCTGGACACGCTGCGTGTGGCCCGGTACGAGCAGATAACCCGCCGGAAGGGCTGGGAACGGGTAATGGCCGGCATTGACCTGGCGATCCAGCTGGGCTACCGGCCAAAGGTGAACTGCGTGCTGATGAAGGGTAAGTTGCTGTTGTTCTGTTCCTGTAGATCTTAAGCTAATGATGAAGTGGTAGTGTGGCACAAAGAAAAACAGTGCGCTGTGCAGATGTGAGTAAAACCCAACACGAAACGTTATTAACGAGAGACTGGAACCAAAGGGTATAGTAACCGTTCGGTGGTTTTGGACCAGTAAAACGGTCACAAGTGCGCCCTAATCTAGCGATCATACTGTGCGATTACAACCAAGTGACACAACCTTCACCCGGTGGGAATTTTGATAAGCGTTAAAGAACGATAAGGGACTCGAGAAAGGGTCCTAACTAGGTCAACAAAACGTTCAAATGGACAAAGAAGTTCTGTGACAAAAAAAGCAGTGCTTTGTGTGTATGGGTTAACACACATATCGTGTTCGTTAGGCAACGAATTTCCATTTGCTTCACTTTACGACGTGAATTAATCGTGGTCAGAATTGAACTCCAGGGTTACACAGCTCATGTAACCTTCGCGCACGTTTGTGGTCTTTCTAGGCGCTTCGGAACGATTTACAATCCAATCGAATCCAGTATCGTCTATTTGCTACGATCGACGATCGTTCGCGATCGATTACTTCCAGTCTTTCTGTTACGCTTAGCGGGTACGTGACGTTTGGTGGTGTTGCACTCAACTGTGGCCATTGTTTTTTCGTTGTTGTTGTTGGCACTACCCGCTAGCATCCGGGGCTCTCTGACCGCGATCATCTCCCTTCCCCCTCGCTTTGTTTTCACCCTTGCAGGCTTCAACGATGACGAGATTTGTGACTTTGTCGAGTTGACGCGCGATCGCAACGTAGACGTCCGGTTCATCGAGTACATGCCCTTTACCGGTAACCGGTGGGACACGGACAAGATGGTGTCGTTTCGCACGATGCTCGATACGATACGGGCCCGCTACCCGGCGTTCGAACCACTGCCGAACGGACCGAACGATACGTCCAAAGCGTACCGTGTGCCGGGGTACCGGGGCCAGATGGGGTTCATTACCTCGATGACGGAACATTTCTGTGGCAGTTGCAACCGGTTGCGCATCACGGCCGACGGCAATCTGAAGGTGTGCCTGTTCGGAAATACCGAGGTGTCCCTGCGCGATGCCCTTCGCAGTCCCGGCTGCTCCGAGGATGATCTGCGCTGCCTCATCTCGGCCGCCGTCAAGCGTAAAAAGAAACAGCACGCAGGTTAGTTGGGGACGCGCGGCATCTGGGGAAGTTAAACGATGCAACATGCGTAACAGGTTTTGATTTTTGCATTCCTGTTACCCATCCATGGTGCACTGGAACTTCCATTTTTGTCGCCATCTGCTTCCGGCAGAGAGTGCGCGCTTGTCCGACTCTTTTTTCTGTATTTGTGTGCGTTCCCATGTTTTTTTTCTTCACGCTTTAAATCACCCCTATTTTCCTTCACAGGAATGCTCAATCTTTCCCAGATGGAAAACCGGCCGATGATACTGATCGGTGGGTAGGTTCGGAACCGGACAGGATAGAGAGAAACCCGAACACACCATCCTCCTCCACAACACCCATTTCTTTCTTCCAATTGATCGTGACGATACGTTAGGTTTAACGAGAGACAGCAGCAGGGTAAGCGACGAAACGCTGTCGACTGTCGCGTTCAGTCGGCGAATGATCACTTTAATAGACCACAAACGATTGCTTAATGCGTACTAGCGTATTAGAGGATGGGTTCTATGACCTCGGCCGTGTAAGTGCTTATGTGGAGAAAAGTATTACGGCCACAAAGCTGACACATGAAGTATTTGTGAGTCCGCAAACGCGTATCCGCAAACGGGTGTATACACGCGAAGATCGCGTTTTCGCAGTGTGCGTGCAAATTTTGCCGGTTGGCGAAAGAGAACTGCGATAAACAAACACCGAATACCGACCACGATCGATGCAAAATATGGTGCGGAATGAAAATGAGCTGTGAGAAGGTTAACAGGAAGAAAAGATATGAAGGAGTCACAGTTACTGTTGCTTTTGATCGCTTTTTTTGTGCGATGATTTGCGAATTCGAACACACACGTTTTTAGTGTGCAAAAAATGGCAATCTCGTCAAGGTTCGGTTCGTTTTCTGCTGCGCAAAAACGCCTTTTTGGTTCAATGTTTGTAGTTGTGAGACACCGGTTCGATCAATTGATCGCCTTCTAGTTGTATGTATAAATTGCTATATTATGTTTACATCTCGCTCGCTTGATCAGATCGAGCTGATTGGCTGTGGTCCATTTCGGAAAACAGGACATACATTTTAATATTCCTAGATTGATTTACGATCATTGCCAGCTGCAATTCTGACGATCTTTTCTTTCCCCATTCCCGTGCAGGAGCATCAGCACTTTCGGCATCATTTGTACACAGCGCATCACACCGCCCCATCACGCTGGCACACGATGGAGGGCTGCAGTGTAGGCGTTACTCTTCCCTCAGTCACGTGGACGAGCACACGGGCCGGGCAACGATGGTCGACGTAGACGATAAGGTGTCGACCAAGCGGGTCGCCAAGGCACAGGCCACCGTGTACGTGGGCCCAACGATCGCGGCCCTGATCGAAAACAACGAGCTGAAAAAGGGAGACGTCCTCTCGATCTCACAGATGGCCGCGATCGTAGCGGCCAAGAAAACGTCCGATCTGATACCACTTTGCCACAACATTCCACTGTCATCGATTAAGGTCGAAACGAGCCTAAACAGTTCCACCAACGAGGTGCACATTCTGGCCAAGGTGAAGTGTGACGGCAAGACGGGCGTCGAGATGGAAGCCCTTACGGCTGTATCCATCGCTGCACTGACCGTGTACGATATGTGCAAGGCGGTGTCACATGAGATCCTCATCAAGAATATCATGCTGGTGGAGAAAACCGGTGGCAAGAGCGAATTCTACCGGAAGCAGCTCCATCACGAACCGACACTCGAGTCGCGCACGATCGAATCACGCGAACCGGACCAGATGCCGATTATTACCCGTGGCTACCGGACGGATCCGATCATCACGAACGAACCGTTCGTGCCGATGTACATTTGAAGCGGGCGCAAGGAAGTAGACGAACCGAACACGAAGGCCAAAACTCATCCGACAAATCTGCATCTTCATCTAGCGTGTTAAGTGTGCCTTTTATTCATTAGCCAGCTGTCAATCACGTCCCATACACTGGGATTGTCTCAATAATTCCGGTCGTCCACGGTCGTTTGTCCCCAGTCGAGCGCCATCTGGCTGGTACCGCGCGAAATGGTCTGCAATCGTATTACCAGCTCACCGTAGGTTTCGCACGCAAGACCCTTGTGTTTCGATCCATCGGTCAGTATCTTGGGGTCACGCATTTCCGGATTTACGCCACTGATCCAGCTCATCGCAGCTGAGCACATGTTGGAGTACTTCGGGATAAAGAGTGGCGCTCGTATTGTGCGCTCCGCAGACGAACCACTGCCACCGCTGAGCGGACAGTGAACCCGCGAATATCCTCGGTTCGTTTCCACGTTCCAAATGTTGGCCCCGTACAGGCTGAAGACAATCTGCGGCCAACCGTACGGGTTGGTAGACTTCATCGTGAATTCAATCGGCATGTTAAACACCACCGTGCGGTAATCGGATTCGGTTCGTGCACTCTGGGTGACGGCGGAACGAAGCCCGGACACCAGCTCCCAATCCGGACCGGCCACAATATCGTAACGACAGAACAGCCCACTACCGTCCGGACCCATCGGGAAGTAGGCAGACTCGAGCTGACCCGTAACGGTTAGATGGAAGAAGTTTTCACTCTCACCGGACGTTAACTGTAGTTCCAGCATGTTATGGCGGACGGGCTGCACAAAAAACGGACACAAAAACAATAGACTAGCCCCTAAAGGACGCGCCACCAACCAACCAGTTCGATGACAACAAAATTACTCCCGAAAAGGATGCAAACCCTGTTGTGTGTTTATGGTTTTGAGCACATAACCATTTCCATGGCAACGCACACACCACACCACGGTAGATATAAGCTGTTTAGATTTGGGAATATTGGGTAGCAATGTAAGTGAATCGCACGGTTTTTTTACACGAACGCAGTCGCCAATGTAAAATAGCATTTAAATGCAAACCGGACCCCTTGTTTGTCGACTTGTTGGGGACAACCGTTTGCATACTTGTATAGTAAGTTCTTATTGTATCACAATAAACCATATATAAGATCGTTAGGATGTGTTTCGCGGTAACTTCTAGTGAATGAAACCATTATGTATGTTATTGCATCTTATTTCGTCAGTTTTTTCTTATATCTTCACTTCGTTCAATCGGTTCTTACTCTCTCTCTTTAAATTAACAATCCAGAACGAGGCCTAACAAAGTTTCTTCTCGTTTGTTTGCGAATGTGCAACTGTGCGCAGATGAATGGTGTATTGGGGCGATGGATTTAAATGATGTTGTATGCTGAGTACGTTAGCTCAATTCCGCATCTAGAGTCACCACAATCCGATCCTAAGACAAGGCCTTTTGGGGTGTGTGTTATAGTATTCCTCTTCTTAATGAACATTCATTGGTTTTACCGTAGATCGGGATGAACCGGCTTCATCCGGATCAAGCACACACCGGGAAGAAGACAACACAGAGAAGCAGGAAACAAGGAAAACAAAAGCTAGCCGGGAAGACATGCAAGAATGTCTCCACCTTTCTATAGGTTGCCCACCAGCACGTTCCGATTGCCGCACGATTTGTCATCGGCGGCGGATTCCTTCTCGTTTGCAGCCGGTGGTGTCGGTTCCTGTCCCCGCATTTTGATATTATGCTCATCCTTGTACTGATTGATCTCTATGCCCTTCTTCGTAATTTGTTCCTTGCCCTCCTCGATCAGCTTCTCCAGCTGGGTTTTGTTCAGTTCCAGCTGTGGTAGCACGATCTCGACGGTTTGTTCCACCAGCACGCCGCCCACTAATCGGAAGCATTTTCGACTAGGTTCCACCATCTTTAGCGTGTCGATGACGGTTCTAAAACGGTTTCAAAATAGCGGAGATTAGAATAGTACCGGTTGGAGCACGAGAAGCAAAGATTGCGGAAACAGAAATCACAAAAAAACACAAATTTTGTGCATTTTCAATATGCCAGTGCAAACCATTTCCACGGAATCATTAATTTCACTCCCAACTCACTTGTGCTCTTTAAGATCCATCTCGATCGCGTTTAAGTTGTTGACCAAATTTAGTTGCTGATTCCGCAGCTGCTGAAATTCGGCAGCGATTTTTTCTTGGCTTTTCTTCTCATTCGGTTTGCCGCTAGTGCTGCCGGTGGCTGCCGTTGCTGTCTGTGTTGCCATCGTGCAGGTGTTGGTAGAAAACCGGACTCTAGGCGTTAGGAAAATGGGTACGTTTGCCTTTTCACCGCTGGCCAACCAGGACACGGGATGGGATTCCTTTATTTGGAAGGATTTTATTCACGCCGTTTGTGAGCTGTGTGTGTATTTTTTTTTGTTCCTGCGTAAAATGTGGGTATGCGATGCTTGACATTTGGAGCAAAGCGAGCTGTCAAACTTCGTGCTGTACCGACGGATGACATTTGGAACCGGGTGGTCCCTTGAAAATGTTTTTCTCGTTATCTTTTGCATTGGAATGTTTTATAAAATAATAATTAGATGAATTAAGGAACTTATTTCATGAAATTGCAATTAGAAATAATGTAAAAAAGGAAGAAAATAGATCCTAACTGATGACTACAGTAAACCGATTCAGAAGCGACATCTGTTGGCAATTTTTAACAACATACACAGTGTGGCTCGTATGTGATTCACAATTTGCGTTTCTTTAAATTGTGGAATCCAAAATTTGATCAACAACTGCTGAGTCCAGAAATAGTTAAGAAAAGAAAATCACAATCTAAATAATCAATCCGCCACAAACTGTAATGGAATTCGAAAGGAAGTTTGCGCATGTGTATTTATACACTCTCAACCCTAAAACATCTCCCCTAGTCAGACGAAAAAAGATGCAGACATGAAATTTGCCACTTCCTTTACAGCCCGACCATCATGGCCAAGGTCGGAGACCTCGCCAAAGATCGACGACATAACACACCCGCCGATGGAGAGCAACAATTTTTTTACAAGTATAAAAAAACTACCGTGTCTGATCGAACGTTACGGGATTGATGCATTTTCAGCGGAAATGAATTGCATTTGATATGCAACGCACGAGCTCATGTCAAGTTTAACACGTTCAGGTAACATGGAGCCGGAAAGGGGGAAAAAAGAAACAAACACTTTTACAAGCATACAAGCCACACTGGAAGCGCGTACCGATGGATTATAAGGAGGATTTTTCTTCAATTTTACTCATTGCACCATGCGTTCGATCATTATGCAATGCACAAAATGCGCATACATATTTGCCAACGGTCGACGGGTGGTAGCGTTACCTTGTCTTTATGTCCACTGCTTAGAGGATATTGAACGATCGAGCGGATGCGATTACTGGGGGGAGAAATAGAAAGAAAAGGATAGAAAGAAAATGTTTAGCAGTGGATTAATTTTCATGCCGCAGGGACTAAAATTGACTCATAAAATGCAACTAGTTGTGTTGCATGAAACTCGTTAGAATTGGTTTCATTAGAAGGATACCTAAAGGCAGAGATCTTCTGGAAATAGCATACTACTCTTGTCAAGCGACTATTTTCCTCAGTTTTCAACACCAACCCGTGCAGAAGAAAAGCTCGACCAAGATGTTGCAGAAAAAAAAACTCACTTAAAACCTAATGCCCATAAGCTTTCTTCAACTATTCTATTTTTAAACAGTCACGTACCACTAACACAAGCGCTTGTCTGCACGCATAACATCTCAGCATATGCTGATGCGTGTTTCAAAATTACCTTAATGCCACAATCATCGCTCGTGGTACGTTTTAATGGTTCAAAAAGTAAAACAGAAAAGTATAAATCATGTGGGAAATGCGGGAACCATCGAAACGGGCGCATTTTAACTAGCACGATCGTTTACGATGTTTTACGATGTCATTGGAATCTACCCTGAAGGATTCGAACGATTACGGTCAGCCGGTGGGATGGTCGATTGTCCTGCCCGCTGTGCCAGATACGGTACATGCGTCACGCAACGCCCCGACGATCGTGCGATCGTGCGATGGTAGTAAAAGTTGGCTGCAACTGCACCGTGCACAGATCAATGGCGCTGCATTCGGTTGGATCGTGCGACCGATTGCTGCTATTTCCGGTTCTGTTTATTTACTTTTTTCTGCTTGCCCCATTCCTGTTGTTTCCTTTGTAAGGTGCGTAAGGGAGGGAAAAAGTGAAAGACACTTTCCACGGAATGGCAACGAATTAACGGTACGGGGCTGATGTTTACTTTCGCACCAATGTTCTATTTTTCAAGCCGGTTTTCCGTGGCGGTGGGCCAACCTCATATATGAATGGCCATAAACAAACACGTCGGTGGAAATGGTGCTGATAAATCTGAATCATTTCGAACGGGGATTATAAATAATGGAGCAATCCAATCTAATGTTTCGCGTAAAACCTATTTGTTTCGCCGATCGCTAATCGAATGCATAAATGTATGATTTACTATTTAACACAACAGTTTATTCTGCATGCAACTGTTCCACCCCTTGGCTGGTTAGTGATTCAAAATGCAATTTTCGTGGAGGTCCGTTACAGTTGAACCCAAAAAGCCACATTTACGAAGTGTCAAATGCTATAATGTTTACAGCTTTCTTCATGTTTACGACTCTCTTCACACACCATCCAGCAGTTATACGTTCCGCGGTCGTAAAACTCCCGAAAAATTAGAACAATCTTCATTCCGCTTTCCGGTCAGGAACGGCCAAACCAGTTTATTACTTGCAGCACGCCCGCCATAGCGTTGATTAATGGGCAAGTAGAAGCAGGTTCTGGAAAATACTAACATCATCATCAGAGAGACAGGTAGAAGAAAACACATAAAACTCATCTGATTGAGACATGTTCACTTGCTGCAGACAAACCGCATCGGCACTGTCGGCACATAATCTGGGACACATTGCACCACTTGTTCCAGAAACGGATTTGAACAAATATCGCATAATCTTTCGTCCGTCGATCAACTCCTTCTTGGATTAACGAGCTGTTTTGGTCATGCCGGGACATATAATGGCTTACGAGACTTTTTGGTACTACACGATTGGATAGATCTTCACAATTCCGGGGATCGATCCGAATGGGATTTGATCGCCGGTCCTGCTGAGTACATCACTTTCTCATCAGAGACTGAACCGCCAGACTATCACTTAATTTTTTACCAACGGCTCTGTCCCAAAAGACAAAGCTGGCTGATTTCTTTTCTTCTAGAAAGAATCACCTGCGTTATTAAACTCCCAGGCAAAGATATAACATTGTTTTCTACAGAAGTCCTTGCTGTGCTATTAGCAACAGAAAAAATGCTCCGTCCCAGCAAACCTAACGTCATCTGTTCCGATAATGCTAGTGTACTACACAGTAACTTCCAAAAATTCATATATGCAACACCGCGAAGACCTTCCCTAAGTCTCCGATGTAACGTCCCGCTCGAATCCATGGGAATGAAGCTGTAGATCTTCTTGCCAACCAGGAAAGAAGAAAATTAATAATCGACAACACCAGAAGTACAAGTCAAGTACGACATTCTGTTTTGAAAAAAAAAAATCGTTTCCGACACTTGGAACAAGAAATGATTCCAATATTAAAATCGTGTTCTAGGACTTATCTAATTCGCTCTCCACGCCACCCATGGACAGCCACCGATAAGACAAACAAACATCTTATGGCAAATCCACTACTCCACTTTACAATCACAGTCCAGCACCTCCTAACATTTTTTTTTTCGGATACACTCAAAAATGATCTTTTCTACAATTTGGTCACAATATCGACTCAACTACTCAGAATACTAAGAATCGAGGACTACTAAGAGTAATAGACACACTAAATACATATAAACAAGATATATAAATTTATAGCCTAGGATTTCATATTCAACACCACTAAGAACAAAAGAATAGATAAATGAAGTTCATTTACTTAAAAGTTTTCTAACTAACAAGCCAACCATCATCCGTCGATCAGTAGATTCGCACGATCACATGATGGAACGCAGTAAAAACCCCCTGCTGGGAGTGAAAAACCAATCAGCATGTATGTTCTTAATGGTTTGGCGTTAATTTTCCTTTCCAATGCAAAACGGTTCTCCGCAGCATGGAATTCATCAACAAGTTCCTTCGGGGCTTTCATTTCGTAGCGGGACTCGCTGCACACACACTATTCACTTTCGATTCTGCATCGCGCACCGGAGTGCAAGTCGTTGCTGCTTACCTCGACCAACAGTATGAGCATCTCGTTTTCCCAGTTACCTTTCCAGCGCTTTTCCGCAAAACGGTGTTCCCTATTCCCGAATGCAATTCCTTCCCCATTTTCCCGATATTCAACTCTCTCCCGTACAGCTCGTTAGTGTGGTGCTGTTTTACGATTTTCTCGCATTCATCTTTCAAGTCTCCCAGTTCTTTTTTCGTGCCAATCGCTCTTTTCCTTGTTTGTTTCCATCACCCACATTCTCGCTAGTGATACCTGTTACTCCAACGTTTTCCAACAGCTTCCTTGTTTCGTTTCTGCGCGATCATTCGCTAGTGTCGGATGTAGAAAGCTCGAAAGCTTCTATCGGCAGTGGTCGTGGATCTAGCCATCATCATCCTCACCAGAGGACCGGAGAGAGAGAGAGAGAGACTCTCCATTACGGACTCATTAACGGCCTTGTTTCCTACTTGTTCTTCACCAAACTTGTTGATACGATGCAGGCATTCACACTGGTTGGAAGTATTTGTTGTTAGGACTGTTGGGTCATATACAATCAAAATGTTTCTTAAGGAGAAAATAATATTATTGAATAAATAATATTATTGAAGATTAAACAATTTTAAACTTTAAATGATTTTAAAAACACATCAATCGAATTGGACAATTTGTGAATCTTCTAGTAAATTTAGATTAATCGGAATCGTTCTGTCTCTCCTCTTATTAAAGGTTAAATTATTATTTATTCATTTCATTATTACGGCTACGAAAATATTAAGCTAGTTTTAATAAATGTGTTGTTGCTTTAATCAGGCAATTAAAATTATACAAGCACTATAATAATGTTAAAAATCTTTAAAATTATAAGTAGTTATTATTTCAACCACGATATTCAAAGTATGGAATTAAATTAGATATTTCTTTTTTAATTTTAAATATTTAAAAAAATAATTACTTCGTTATTAGATAATTGAATTGATTCTTCATATAAAGTATACTAAAAATAAAAAAGAAAATGAATATAAACCTCCTCATCTATCTACTAAGTAAATGAGAAAACACGATCCCTGGTTAGCTCTTAGTGATTCATTTCTTCTCACCCATTCGTTCTCTTTCTCGCGGTCTCGCGCTTTCGTACGAAAGCGCTCATCAGCCGGTGTGCGTATGCGCGCCCATCGTTCCCTATAGCCCGACGCCAGCATTTCCCGACACGCCGAACGCTTCCCGCCGATCGTGCACGGCTCAGACCGGTGGCGAAGTAAAAAGAGTTCACACACCGAAATCCATCCGTTCAGTTAAGCTTTAACGTCCGCGGTGGATAGTCGACGTTCCAGTGCCAGTGTTTCCCTCGCTACGGTGTTTCGCGCACGTTTTTTGCTACTGATGAAGACGGAGTTTTCCTCGTGAACAAGCGTGAGTTGGGAATTGGGAACGAAACAGTACGAACGTCAAGTGGTTCGGATTCTGCACGCGCGTTCGGTGAAAACTATTCACGTGTGACTGAGCGTGGTGAAGTGTAACTGTAGTGCGGACCAAAGTGACTACGGGTGGTAGAATTTACGTGAAGTGATTTTCCCCCAAACCATCGATAACTCCGATAAAGAAAGATGCGTTTAAGATTGGATGCTTTTCTCCTGCTCTGCTTCGGAGTGAGACTTATTTAATGCCAACCTGCTTTGGGCGCTTTTAATGCGAGTTAACCGTTTACGGGGTTTTACGCGGTAGTATGAATTGCAACCGATATGTTTTCCCGTTTCCCAATTTCTTGGACCATACCTAGTGCTAGTGACTAGCAGCATCGAATTTCTTTCCCTCGCTCCCCATACTTATCGGGTTTATCTTTTTTTCCGTTAGCCATCATAACCGTTGATACCTGCGGAGCGAAACCTTCGGATCAACGAATTTCCGTTTCCGTGGCCGTTTCTCGCGCAGGGGGCAATTGTTATGGAAACTAATAATAACAATAATAATAATGGTAATAATATAAATAATCTAGATCATTGGCTGGATTGTACCAACCGTTTATGACGGAGAAGCGCATTCGGGTTGCGGATCGGGCCAACATTATCGTGAAGATCAGTTTGGCGCGAAATCTAAATTAATGGCTCATCAATCATTTGCGCACTCCTGGTGTGTTGGTGCTTCCATCAGGCTAACTGCCTAAAATTATTACCGCCTTCTGTTTGGGGCAATGTTGGTTTTCATTTGTGACTGTTTCGGACAGAAAGAAATCTGCTTATTCGTTTTGTATCAACAAAGATGGAATTTCGGAACTATTTAGATCGATCGAATTTAAATCTGGGGAAACAATTTTAAACGCCTTCATTCATTAGAAGGTACTTAAACTATTTGTCATGTTTATATCGTTTATCAGTGAAATAAATCGTGTGTGAATAGTTAACCTTCAGAGTGCAATCAGTGTGAATTTGGAATTGGTCGGTGCAGCGAAAAGATTCATATTATTCCCCAAACGGCAGAACAACTCGGATCAATCATGAACATAAAAATATCATTACTAGCTTTAATGGTAAGTTTTTTTAGATAACACATTTCTTATGAATTAATTTGTTAGCATTTATTACCCGGTACAAAAAACACAAACAAAGTACAAAAAAACCACACAAACATTTTATGGACAATAATCAGTGATAATCGCAAAAAAAGGGAACAAACGCAGAAAACAACAAACAGCAACCACGTTACGATATTCCACACTTTGCTGCGTTTTCTATTGGCATTACTCGGGCGAGCAGGATAAGAAGTCAAATCACTCATCCGCAAAGGGAAGCTACACGTGTAATGCCACCAGCAACTGCGCTACAAGGCAACTAGCAACAAGAACAAACCAAATGGCACACAATCATAATGCACAATATTTGTGGAAGTGTGCCAACGTTAGAAAAATGATGGTGCTCGAACCTTTCGGGGAATAGTTTGGTTTGGTAAAGGAAACGAACAAAACAAAAAAGCATTCCAAAAAACCAGGACGTCTGTGCTGTAAAAGCAACGGGACACTTCTTAGACAAATAAAAACACAAAAAGGCTGGGAAAAATGACGCAGACCACGTCTGTGGCGGTGCAGTTCGGTTAGCAGATGGGTGATTTTTTTTTTATTCGAGTTGTGTGGGAGTTTAAGAAAGAAGTCTTCGCTTTAAAGATCGCCCCAAACAGCAACTTCGTCACGGGATTGTTTCGGTAAACCGCGAAACGGATCGGTGTCATCGGTGGACACAATTTCGGTAAAGTCACGTTAACTTTCTCGTGTTTGCACTGTTTGTTTTTGCACTGCCAAAATGAAGCCGCATCTCTACCGAAGCTCATTAATTAATGTGGTTCCTAACACCCGTCGAGCCGTTTTGGCAAACTTTATGCTCGAGTTATTCGAATTCAAAGTCCAGCAATCAAGATAAGCGTAACTGATATGATAATGTGTAAAGTCACATAATATAATTTGAATTAAACGCATCATAAAATCTGATGTATTATCTATTTAATTTGCTCGCTGGGTGGTTAACGATATTATACGAGTATTTTAATCGTTTTGCACGGTACAAGCACGTGTTTGGAAACCGCAACATAATACAATGAAAACGATCGTCAAGTGAAGATGAGCTCGTATCGCGTTGCAATAATTCAAACTAATGGTACGATGCTTAACAGCACCACCATTGTTTGTACAATCTGGTGACGTTAAGCACTTCAACTGCTTGAGTAAAGAATTTTCAATCGAAGGATGGTATGGGATCGATAAGAAAGCACCCAAACACACACATAGCATGGTGGAAAAACCATTTACCTAACCGAGGAAGACGAAATAAACAAACATTTCCTCCGCGAAGAGAGTGTCTGCCTTTCGTCGATGTTGCCTACGGCTCGTGCCGTCGATGGCTGTGCCAAGTAGAATGGGATGGAGCAAAGCAAAGCGTCTTCATGCTTCGACTTTTCCTGCCCCCGGTATGGTGGCTCCGGTGGTGTTTGTTTTCCCTTGCGCGCCGGACGTGCGGTAGGTTGCATCTTACAGACGACCTCTGTCCAAGCTTGGTGCTTGGTCTGAGATTTATGGACGATCGCCAGTAATAGATTCCACTTTGCCACCGGCCAAACGGGACGGGGAATGATGCTGGCCGGCATCATTGGACCGGTAGCCAGAACGGGCGATGTAAAAAGACGAATTGCGGCACAGCAGTACCAAGAGCAGAACAATTCAACGTACGAAAAAGAGGGGAAATAGAAATAAGAACTGCAGGGGGGAAATACGAAAAGCACAAAAATAATGCCTCCAGTACAAACATGTACTCACACTCACACGGACAGTATATTGGATGGTGGTTAAATCGCTCCATTCGACTACCAAACATCGTCTGGATGTATTGGAATGCAAGTGAAATAAGGTGATTTCAAATATGAATCCAAGGTGGGCCTCGTAGATCACTGTACGATCACTTTGTTTGATCGGTTAACGAAATAAAAATTAACGATTTTAAGAGCTTTTTGGAAGAAAGACTTTGTGCGTCAGTAAGCGACGAACCCACCGCCTTAAACGAATGATCACAAAACTCATACTTTTATTCGGCAAAAATTCTCACTAACTAAACTTTTTAAGTTATCAAATGAAAGTTCTTTCTCTGCTCGTGCCTTCCTTCTAACCGGGATACGATAAACGCGTTTAATCTTTTTGGGACAAAACGATCGTAAAGAAATATGGACGTGATTCAGTCAATGTGCACAACGGGCCACTTCCCAGACTTTCAATTGCCTTGCATTTGCCATTCGTTTGTCTATGCATGAACAGTCGGAAGATACCGTAAGACTCGCATAGTTAAAGCAGCATTGCATTGCGTCAGGGAAGAAAAGGGCCACAATGGTAAGAATCCGTTTTGAGGTTTATGTACTTTACCACTTTTAATGTTTGCTCTACCTTCGCTGTGTCTTAGAAGTGGGTTTACCATGTAATGAAGAAAAACAAGTGCTTTTGTTTTGCAAACCTAGGTTCTTTTTATCTTAGCCGGTACGTTTTTGTTGCCTCGCAGGTCATTTTAAATAAAGCAAAGATTGATCACTACACAAATCGAAAACTTTACAAAGGAAAGTATTAGAAGCAGATGTTTTAAAAGCATAACAAAGTGGACGAAGCGGTGCAGCGTGCGAGCCTGATTAGCCGTTTGCTCGTATACTTTATTTAACACTTTTATTTGCCAGTGATCCATATTTCGAGCATTGCCGTGGTGCGTGTGTGTTGTGCATACGAATGTGTTGCGGGGGATTATGATAATCGGGGAGCCACGCGATAATCGGGCCACTGCTAGTTGGAGGCGAAAGCGTGCGTAATAATAACAGGGCCTCATTTCGTGGCGTTGAGTACCGTATTAAAATTAAATTGTTTACTTTTTCTCCCTTACCCACTAGGGGATGATTAAATTTAGCTATCGACAGACAGGCAAAACAAAAAGAACCAATCTAAAAGAACTGAAAACCGTTGCACTTCTCGTCCATGTTGGAATGATTGAATCGGAGAGGATTTTGTTTTGAAGTTTAATTTATACATCCGTATTTCGGTACGGCTACTATTCCGTATGGGATGATTCCACTTTCACCACACCGAGCGCTTTCTCGAGAATCGGGTATTCGATTTTGCAGTTAAAACCCATATTTTGTTGCTCACTCAAAGCAGAAATGCAAAATCATATTTCTTTGGAAGTCCCATTGGGTTGGTGACAAATTTGCATCGAAATCGTTGTTTTGTACACGAACGAAGAAAGTGAAACGAAGATTATGTCCTAAAGATTATCACTTTTGTCACTGAATATACAAATTTAATAAAATCTTCTAAAGCTTGAAGTATTTTTTGTATAAATTCCAGTGACTCGCAAACACCGTCTTTGATCATGTTCGTTCTGCTGCGATTCAGTTTTCAATTTGCGTCTAAACCCGCCTCCAGACCAAGGTTCTTTTGCCGTTCTGCCGTGAAGTTCATATAGTTTCAGCGCTCGGAAATTGTTGGAAGCCGATCGTCGGAACAAACCATGACCGTGACGTGAAGATCACCACGCAAACCGTACCGGTCGGCGAAAGATGTGGCGTTACCAGTTGATTGTTTATCTCCACGCCTGATCAAACAATTTGTTTCTCCATCGTACGGACGGATCCTTACGCTACTACGTTCTACGCAAGGATCCCGAACGGTGCGCAGTTTATGGACGTGTTTTTCTTTCTGTCTATTCCGTCTACGGACGGTATCTTGCGTGCACTTGGGAATTGGTTCTAGCTTGGTTGCGTGATGTACGTTTGCATGACTTCGTCCGCACAAGTGGTATTTATTTTTCACTTATCCTTTTGTTCTCCAATTTCCTGCCCACAAACAAGCCGATCTCGAGATGATCCTGATGCTGCACGGAGTACGGCATGGAACAATCGGAAATGCTCCCTCGAGAGCCTTCCAAGCGGAGATCGTAGACAAACTCCCTGTTTTATGTTTTGCCATCGTACCTTTGTTCTTGGGGTTGATGATCAATCAAGGTGCCCGCGAAGAATGGACCCAGAAAATGGCACTCTTCGAGTTGCTCTTTATACGTTTGCCGACCGCTACCAGTGCTCGGGTGGGTTATTCTACTTGCGGATAATTGAAACATAAATCATTTTGCAATCGAAACCTTCATACTTGGGGATGTGATTATACGAGTGGCATTTTGTTTGCTATGCGATTTTAATGACCCACTAGCGAGATGATCGGTTACCGAACATTATGGGAAAGGTTCTGTTCTGCAAAATCCCCATTATACCACCTACCTAACGAGCAGAAACAAATAATCCATCATACGTTCAGGAATGCTCTGGCTAAGCTTCCTAATTATAATGATGTCTTCATTGACCCGTATACCCAAAGCTACCCCAATCAACGGTCGGTATTGTTGTCTCCACGATCCACGATCAACTCAACCGATCAGCCGGATTTACGCCGGATATTACCCCGGACCGGAACATCATCGGTTGGGATGATGAGCGACCGATTGACAATGTCCCAAATTATGAATATTGTGAAAATAAACACTACACGCTCACACACAAAAGTGAAAGGCGCACCCGGGGACGATCGATTAGCTGGATAGGAGAATTATCGCCCAGCCGTATAAGCCGGGAACATCGAAAAACCAACGGTTGACCCAATTAGTGGCTCAACGTGCGCTTTCGGGAAGCTGTCCAGCGGAAGTGTCGTTACGAGCACGAGCAAACATACAAAGCTTACCATCGTCGTCATCATCAGTGGGATTAAATTTCGGATCTTCTTCCTTCACGTCACATTCTTTCAAGAGTGCTGGTTTATCTGGTTAAAACAACATACGACACGAAAATTCCCATATCCGCACGTTTCCCGGGCGGTTCGAATGTCGGTCACGTATTTATTCAGCCCTCCCCCTAGGTGCAACGAGGAAAAGGCAACCGGTGTACTTTTGTTCTTCAACCCGACGCCACTCCAGCTGTGACAAAAGGCAAACAATATCGGTCACTTCGGGCGTCCAAACAGCGCTAGAAAGCACGCTCGGACCATCCGAAAAGCCTTATGTAAATAAATCATTTTTAATGAAGTGGTAGCTCTGCCGTGGCTCTATTATTAATTTGGATTGCTTTCCTTACACCGTGGCCGTTGCAAAACGGGAACACGGTTTAGCTTCCCGCTAACAGCAGCAAAACTTCCGGCTGCCCAAGATGATCATCCATATTTGCATACCAGGCCCAGGCGTCAGGTGGCCCGAATGAGTTCACTCCGCACATAAGCAAATTGACAACTGAAGGCACGAAATCGAGCACCATCTAGGCAAACAATGCCGAAATGGCAAAGTGAAACACAAACACACACACGCAGAAGCAAATCATCAGCAGATGATCTCATTCCATCTCACCGTGACCGCCCCAGTAGCACCCAGGTGGGTGGATGGTGCAGCCGATCCATGAAAACCGTCAATTAAGAAAGCAAGAAATTGCAAGATTCGTTGCAACCGATCTCATCGCTGTGTTGTGGTTTGCGTCTGTGTGTGAAAATAGTTTCCATTTGGGTGGGTTTTCCCCCCTTTTTTTGTGCTGCCTACCGATCATATACCCCTTAACCGTGTTATGTCATTTTATGCGTGCACCAATGTCACTGCAATGAGACAGCTTATCTTTTTGCCATTTCTTTTTCACCATCCCAGAAGTTGATTGGGTGGCGTTCCCGTTCGTATCCGTTAGGTGCAAAATTCCACGCTTAGTGGCTGTGGTTGACATCGTCTCAGTCTCAGCAATCCAACGGATGAATGGCGTCGAGGGTGGTTATTAGTTTTATCTATTACACTGGGAAAACAGGGAAATTTCCTCTATTGGAAGGAGGAAATGAGTGACCCAAATTTAGAACAGACAAGAAAAAAAACAATTTTGAAACGAAGTGGTTAAATGTTTCATTTCGTAGCGGTACGTGTTGATAGTGTTCTCAATCTAGATCTTAAGCTGACTTCCGGAATTATTTTATTTATTTTATTTTATTTTATGCTTTCCTTTTTTCCGTTCTACAATAAACGGAAACAGAGAGAGAAAAAAATCACGTTCTTAATGAAGAAGCTTCCGAAGGTGGAAATTTAAGGTATCCCAAAGAGGAAAAGCGTTCTGGCTAAATATAGCCGCTTGTTCATTTCATTGGCTGCAAGCGAATTGAAGCGCATCCATGGAAGAAATCCAATTAAACGTAACCGTAAAGCAAAGGGGGTTTGTCCCGAACCCATTCGGTGCCGTTCCGTACCACCCAACCACCCCAATGATTCGTGAGATTGCAGTTGACAGTGAAGGGGTTCGTCGCTTGATTCGTTCGCTGAAGTCTTTTGTACCCGTTACTGCGAGCAACGAACGAATTGCAAGATCAAACAAATTCTAACCCCTTAGAACGTGCTAGGAACAAGACAATGCGCGTGTTTTAACATTACATTAAGAAAGATTCTTAAAGTGAAAATGTGTAGTTAGTAACGAAAAAAAAACCCGGCAAACTGCCGTTAACTGGCTGTGATGAAATAACCGATCGTCATCGTTTAATGGCGTTTTGCTGTATCGAACCAAAGGAAAAAACCATCAAAAGCTCACCTTAGATTGTGGCCGCGTAAGATTCTAGAGGCGTGTAAGCATTGCACACCTTTTTTCTCTCCATCGAAATCATCGCAAGGGCGTCGATGTGCTCTAGCTTTGATTGAAGCAGACGTACCACCTGGGAAAGGGGAGATACAAGCAAATTATTTCACCAGCGCCCTTTTGTCCGTTAAATATCCGTACGAAAGGAAAACCGTTTCACCCGGAGATCGAGCGTGGCGCGCTGGTGTCTAGACGCGGATCGAATCGAAGCATAAAGATGCCGCCGACGGCTGATCACCTTCGCTTCACCGGTCGCTTGGTTTGGTGATTGAAAAATCAAAAACTCATGTTAATATTAAACATTTTCGTTACATTATCAGCTTGATAAATGCTTGCGCACCCGTTGACTGTTTCGGCAGGGTGGGTATTATTCGAAACGCCAGCAGCGCGTGCAGAGAAGCAACTTCACACTTGATGGCAACATGTTACGCTAGAGCGAGAGATTGGGGGAAAGGATAGGTAAGGAAGCTTGAGGTGTAAGCTTTGTCCGTTCGTCTGAGTAAGACATTAGTCTGAATGGGGGAAGTAATTCGATTTACCTGTCGGCTTGGCTGCCACTAATGCGAAGGCTAGTCTTCGTCAGCATCACTGTGGAGTATGTCAAGCTAGTAATTTAGGTTAATATCGTCTCGTAATGGTGTATCATTATAAACAAATTTCATCTTCGTTTTCATGGTGGAACTGTGTGTTTCCATTGTGAAGAATTGTTCCAATCGACATACATCTGTAACTATTGTGAGTGTCTCAAACGAAATAAGACTTTATTAAAAACTACCATATTGTGAGTTTTTATTACCTACAAGTGCTTCTTCAATCAACGAAGGCACAACGAAGGCACCAGTACATCATCACTTCATCAAGCAAGTACATTGAGAAGGGAGTACAAAGAGATCCCTGCTCTGTCCCTCTGCCATGAGCAAATCAACATCACTTTTCATTTTTGCGATCGCTTCTTGATCCTCTCCATCCCAGCCCGTCCGACTAATAGTGAAGGCCAACCCACTTGACCTTGCCACTTGCGGTGTGATTCAACTCCAATTCATGACTGGAATCGTGACAGAAACTCATCCACGATCAATGACACTTGACAGAAGCGGGAGAACGAAATGCTCACGAGAAGAAACGTAACACGATGCCTGTCGGGAACAGTTTATCACTTTCGTTTGAACGTTGATGTTGGTTTATGATGTCTAGCGATTCAGGAGGAAAGAAAACGAAACACGAAACGTATTTTTGCATTTTATTGCACCATTTCGTACCGAAACAGTAGTATTACGCGAACGTTGGTGTGTGATTAGCGTTTTTCTAGGAATTGGTTCCATAAATGTTACCCCAAACCAGCACGAAGATGATCCAGCAGGGTATAAAACTTATGGACGGATTAGCAAATTAGTACAAATCAATTAGACCAGTTGGTTTTAAAAATCACTCAACTACTTCGACATCTTGTGTGAACGGTTGGAATGATAATTTTAATCCCCTTCCCTCACTCCTTCCCTCTCCCGTCTTCCCCACGCCTGGAACAGGTGCTCCCGATCGACGAGGTCATTCATCTTCTCCGCTTTCGCCATTCTGAACCACCGCACAAGATGTCTTTCGTTTCGTTTTTCCCGCATTTTCGAACGATTTCGAAACAGACGTCTGCGATGGCGCACGCTCCCATCAGCAGCAGCTTAGCCGGCTTCCGGTGGATGGAGCTTAACGTTCTCGTTAGAATCCGTTAGCGAACGATCAACGATCGCGATCGGTGCGATAGAGAGAGTGTGTGGGCCTCGTGAAATGGAAAGTACCCCTCCAATATTTATGGCCCCCACACTGGTGATTTACTCTCTTACCGTATGGTGTTGTCTGGAGGCGAAAACGCGAAATAAAAAAAATACCACCGCAACAACATCCTTTAAGCTCGCGTGAATGAGAAACTGAGAATTGGAAATTGGTGATGTATTTCAAGCGAAGATCGCACCAGAAGTTCTCAGACCTGGCTTGACGTAAGACAATCGAAACGTTGATTTTCCTCCCGCGTGCCATCTCTCTCCAGCGGGAAGAGCAAAATTAAATCGAAAACGAAACCAAAACGAAACGTTGAAGTAAAACCAACTCAAAGTTCTTCAGCTCGACGATAGAACCTCCCAGTGATCGATGGAGGTTCTGTGGTTCCTGCTCCAAACGACTACCACCGAAACAGAATGGCAAACGGCTCCCCCGTCGACCTGGTCATTACACCACACGGCCAGGGGAACAATTTTACAAATTCATTTTCCATCATGTACACGGTGTGATTAGGAAAAGGAAATTATCGGCCGACCTGTGCGCCTGGGAAGCTTCGCCACCACTTCGGGGCCTTTGCATGATCCCGGCGGGTCAGATTTGCATTTCGTAATTGATAGTACGAATTTGCGTAGGACCTGTGCTTGGGGATCTTACGGCTAGTGCAAACGCGTACAGTGAACCCTTTTTTCGTTCGGGCGGGTGTTTCAACCGGGTGCGATGAACTTGCGCTCGGTAGACGATGCAGACGGAGGCGACGAACCCTTGGGTGTTGGTTAATCGCAGGCACTGTACACTTACTAGTTGCCGGATGAGAAAACAAGTGTATGTGTGTCTGTGCGTGTGTATGTTTGATTGAAAGCGATGCTCTGAATAGCAATCGATCATGCGATCAGTTGTATTACTGTAGGTACTTTCGTTGCAAGTTATATAATGCGGTACGCCTAGAAAATAATCACACTCTTGATCATCAACGTAATTGTATAATTGTATTCTTTTAAAATATTAATCTATTTCTACCAATTATACCTTAACTGAACCATTGATCGTGTGTCTCATTTATTTTGTCATAAACATTCCCGATCAGGTATTAGTAACATCTTTGTGTCGTGGTGCTCATCCGCGTCCTTTCCTCGTACGAAGTACTAATTATTCTCAACTGATCGAGAATAGTTGTATTACCATTGAAAATGAAGAAAAAGGAGTTCATATTGTGTAAAATATAATAGTGAATTGTCGCACTCTTTCAGAAGGCAGTGTCCTCAGCAATTTGTTGTTTGCAGAGGCTTTGTTGCAGTGTCCTTTGTTGTGTTATATTATCATGAATGACGTCAGTACCGTTATTTCCAATGATGATGACATGATTCAGATCTTGCGTCCTGATCAATATCGTGACTATTGCGAATCTCGGTAGAATATCCTTGACAAATCGCTAATTTTTAGTGCCTCTGATCCAGGGTGGTCTATGTGGTAGATTCTTTCCGGTCAGAGTCTTCAAGAAGATTGGTCCTTCAATGTCCTTGACATTTTCTCCGAAGGGACCCCTCATAACTACCTAAATCCTTCATCAATAGCTTGTTAACCGAGTCTCTTGGGTTTCTCGATTCCTCCTCAAGCAAAGACTAAGACGCTAAAACATTGAGCAAGCTCAGCGATCATTCACTCGGTTTGCAGTATTCAATTCCCTTGGAAAACTATCCACACACCTCTCGCAGTATGAGCCTAGGTATCTTTGTCTTGACATCGTTGAAGTCCACCGTCCTCCTTCTCGGTCATATCGATATTCCCGCTTTTTCGTATTAGTTTAATTTCCCCTGTCCTTTATAATTGCCACCCTCTATCAATTCTCACTCATTGAACTTGGGAAGGTCTCCGAAACCCTCTTGTGCTTTCTATTCCTCATTGGAATTAATTCTCTCATATGTTAAATTTTCCCCATTCGCCTCAGATGTTCTGATTAATTTTCAAAATCCCATTAGTCCACTCGCCATTCTCTGGTTTAGGTCGTGTGAGGTATTAGTTGCCGAAACAAAGAAAGAACAACGAAGCAGATAGAATTTAATAAAATAAATTGTTGTAAACATATTGCATTAATTCGTAGAAGTTTGAAAGTAACACTTACTAGTGATTCGACCTTGCTTTAATTGGTTTGAAAATTTAAGAAGACAATGGTGAAAAAAAGGACGACTCAAGATGTCGATTGTCTTGCAAATTTTCTTTCACACTTAATTTAATAACAACAATGCCACCGGGGATAACTGCCCAACACCGGCAAACCTATCCGTTACCACCTTCCTGATTTAAACCACCGTTAAAATGCACTCCGTGAATGCATAATTATTATGATTTTGATCAATCCCACCCAAGGGCATCCTCAACATGCACGAGCAACTTCCCACTCAAGAGCTCAAGTAATGAAATGAAACGTTACCCCTATTAATAAAGTCATTCGCAACCAACAACCAACAACGGTACGATGGCGGCACACTTGAAGGTATGGTGGTGGAAATGCACAAACGGCAATGGCTGCCGTTGACAATCGATTACTTCCAGAGCATGCCAATTCCGTGTTTCCTCTTGTCCAGTGTCCCGTGTCTCTGTTAGAGTTTTTGTTAACGTGAAATCTTCATCTTTGTCGGTAGGGTGGAATGGGTCGAACGGCCAGGCGGTAGTCATTATCATCATCACAAGCAACATCGTCAGCAGGAATTGTAATGTCGTACGGGCCCGTAAGTGGCTTGCTTGATGATTTAATTATGGTCACACATTTTCTTTACAACAACCTTCCTGCTCCCGTTGGAAGATGTCAACTTACACCCAAATATGAGTTCCGCATCGTCTCAATGTCAAATTGCATTTGTGTGGACGAATGACTTGAGTGTTTGGGATAAAAAGCAGTTCTAAACAGATCTATTTCTACTTCTTAAATCGCTGCTACGGCGGGACCACATTAACTCCCTTCCGAACCATCCGCAGGCAATCCGATATGTGTCCAGCGTTCGTATCTTGGTGGATAATGTTTGCCAAACGAAACGATCCTCCAACCGTGGCGGTATGCACACGCTAGAGACAATTTGTTAAGGGACCGATGATTATGCCACTGATGACGATGGTCTGCGGTTGATGCTTACGATACGGGGCGGATTTTTTGTCTCACCCCTGGACACGCTTTACAGCGTACATAAACAGAAGAGCTATCATACTGAACCCAAACAACAACTACAACAAAAAAAACCCCATGACACAGTGCATCTTTCACCATCATGTACTCTCATGTTACGGTCATTCCACCCCTGCACGATGTCATTATTGTGCTGGAAAGAGGGTGACCGCGGTCGGGGATGTACGTTCTACGTTCGGGGATAATCGGTGTCCCTTTATTCACCGGGGCCGTGGTGTACTATGTTCGCCGACCGAGAGACATTATCGTTGGCAGATTTTATGATTTTGCTTCCGGTTTTCACACATTTCCGGTTGCCCTCGTCCGTGTCCCGCTTCCCACACATATCGACAATCGAGTGCACATTACGGTACAGGCTGCTGCTTCTTTTAACAACATCTGGAAAAAAAGGGAGAATACCGCCAGAGCTGCACGCGACCAGCCGCCATTGCTACTGTCCGTTTACCGACCGTTGATGTTCCCACTTTTTGACTCTCGTCGGCAACTGTACGGATGATTTAAATGCGCTCCGAAACAACTACAAAAAAAAGATATCTGGCGACACTGTTTCCCCTGCTTTGCTCAGAAGCCCGGATTAATTGCACCGGTCGTAATGGAAACCGAAACGTTCTTGGTACGCACGCTAACGTATGGTGATTTCATGGCATGATGTTGTTTTTCGAACAACGATTCGATAAGCATGGCAGTAAAGATTGAAAGCAACAACAACACCAACACACAAAAAAACCTCCGAAACGGATAAAATTCCGATTTGGCAAACACACTAGACGGTTTCGGTGGTACGCTCACTTGTTATGCGCCGTAAGCCGTTGATTGAAACACTCCGGGATTGCACCTTCGGCTTCGACCGTGCCATGTTTGCCATCGTTGGTGGTTGCAAAAAATAAGACAAAGCCAGCGGGCAGGATACTGCTGCGTGACAGGAAGCGGAATTGTGCGGAAAATCGGCATAAAACAAACAAAATCAATTTGGATTTACGGGGTATAATCTGATTTTCGATGTACATTTGGGCAGCTGCTTGGGACCAACTGAAGAGGGACTGTTTTTCTGTGTGCGCCGTTTGTTTCTTGCTGTTTGATTGAAGTTACAGCTTCACATCACAACAATCAGCGATGGAAACAATCGTAAATGTGATACGTTATAGATGCTGCCTGTTAAAATGTTTCAATTAAAATTATGTTGTTTTTTTAGTTTTATCAATTCTTGTTGTTCAACAAAAGAAAACAGGTTAGAATATTGGTTTCGATGTAAAAGCGTCATAAATATTTGGTTGTGTGATTGTTGGTGTTAGAAACCGAGCTAATCATTAAACAACAAATGGGAATGACATCAGAACGGTTCTTTATTGGTCATTCTTAAGACACATCCATTTATTACGTAAAGGTGATATGGGGTGTTTTTTTATTCACGAAGAACGGCTGTGCCGCATTGATTACAATTCGAAACATAAAGATTTTTTTAATAACGGACGCTATTCACTTTGGTTGGAAATCATTTCAACTTCTTCAAACATTTTATGTTATGCAACACGCTATAAGATACTACTTAATCTGAAAGAGACGAATGAAGTTTTAATAAACTAACAAACCAACCAAAATACTACAATAACAAGCGACTCTTATTAAAAATAAATTGCCGATTTTAAATATGTTTTATGCAAGTTTTCTACCACCTTAAGGAGTTGCCTAATGCATTGTTAATATGTATTCTTACTTTTTAGAATACGTACAGTATGCTTACTGTTTCATCATTTTACAACAAACTATAAGGTTCACTAGAATTAGTCATTTATTTCAATACTTGCGAAATATTGAAATTTTACTTTAGAATGGGAAAGAATCGGATTCTTCTCGCAAATTCTAGTTTTTTTCGTTACGTAATAAACGAATGTTCCCTTTCCTGAGATAAAGATCCTTATCCATGTATATGACGAAGAGTTTTCATATCTGTACAGCCACAACTCCTTTTGCAAAAAAACCTTTCTGTGGGTGGGAGAAAAGACACATAATCACACAATATGAATCCGAGGGCCAACTTCCGGCCATGCAATTTGTGAAGATGGTTCCCCAACATCATTTGAAAGACGAAACAGATATCATCACGTCCGGGCCAACGTTAATGTGAAACCTCATGCAAACGCGTCTCATAATCGTGCACTCGAGTGAGTAATTATGGATCTCACACACCGCAACTGCAACTCACGGCGTCTTAAAGAGTTCCGACACGACCATGCACCATGGTATGCATTGCTGTCGTTTGATGCATCCGATGCAAACGTTTCTTTGCTGGCAACGTTAAAAAAGCCAGTTCCAAGCATTCTATTTACATTTCTTTATTTGTTCTAGTACCCGTCCACCTGTCCTGTAGTGGAATGGATTCTTTTCGGTGAGTAGTATGGGTTCGGTTCGGTTTGTTTGAACTCCGCATGCCCGTAACGCATTCGTCGTTAATGTTTGTCGTTTGATTTTTCACTTAGCCGGTTTTTTGGTTTTCTTCCCTGCGATCTGGCCGTTCTGAGGACAGTTTGACGTCTACCGTTAGAACCTCAAATCGAACTGTCCACGGCGAGGTTTCTGTGTTTTTGTTTTTCTTTTCTTACATTTCCAAAAAGCACACCCATAAAGCTGGTACTGGAATAGCTTAATGGATGTTCGTTACTCATACCAAAATGCTTCAACTCTCAGTAAGGAACCGGTAAAGCACAACGGGTTTCACGCAAGTTTAGCAATCGTATTCAATTCATTCCGATTTTAAGGGTTTAGTTTTCGGTTTTTCAAAAGAAAAATAAATTCAATACAAATACAATTAACACCAGAGGTATAACTTCCTATTAGCGGATTAAATGGCAAAGTCCTTACGAAGACCTCGAGCTCCAGCTTCAAAACTTACATATTTAGAATTAGTAAATATAGTGATGCTTTAAATTTAAATAAATTAAAGTACCTATTAAGTGGTGGAAAGTATTTCAGATTGGAGTCTTTAGATAGTATACACGAAAATTACAACGAGCATCATGTATCATTTAAAATTCTTAAACGATCTTGAGCTAATCTTTGGACTCATTCCTACCAAGTAGTCTGCTAGTGCTCGTTGGGATTTTGGGGTCGGTTCCATCGTTTGTAAGATCGAGAAGATTGCATAATTTATTATGTTAAACAGCTATAAAAAAATTGAAAACTAATACATTCTAGGACGGGAAAGGGTCCTTTTTAGCAGAATAATTTATAATTGTGGTTTGGGTAGCATTGTCACAAAACCTCATACAATTACATCAATTTCAAAGTACCAAGAAAACATTTCTTCTTAAAGCAGGAAATAATTAAAATAGAAGGAGTATGAGCCAGGCGGGTTCTTTTATTACTTGACATCTAACTTCCGCACCTGCTTATCAGCAAAAATCTTGATGACGTGTCTGCGATGAAAGCAAGATTACCGCTTGCGAACTAGCGTTCCGTCCATTCCATCGCTACTATCCAATAATAATTAAGAACGAAAACACTGCAGATCTTTTCGCAAACGGGGACATTGTTAGCGTTCGCCACTGCCGTGGAGATAACCATCTCTCCAAGAAACAACTGCTTCTGACCAGCTCGTCCACCGGTCCCGTACGCATACTTTCCTTCATTAAAAGAACCTCCTGCAAAACGGAGCGAAAGTGCATCTTCGCATTGCCTGTTTGCCACCATATTCCCAGTTCTTTTTTTCTTCTATCTTGTTTCGCCTAATAAATGCCTACCGTTTGCATTGCGCTGATTTGCACGTACGCTCCCGAACACGACCTGCATCGGCATGCACCGGAACGGGCAACTACTCTTTTCGTTTTTGTTTTTTTCGTTCGCCCGCGATTCACCATTTCGGTCGTCACAGAAATGTTCGGAGCCACCGAATGACCGTTCGCACCGGTTGCGATGCACCACAAACGCTTCCCGATGCACCCGATGTCATGCTCGGCGTATCGTGAGATTTGATGTAAATCATGTGAAATTGAATCTCCCAGAAGTCGCGCATGGTTGCAGGGGAGTGGAGCGAGTGGCGTTGCCGGGTTGCGGTAATAATTAGCCGTGTGGGAGCAAGCACTCACAGCTGACTAGAGCCGTTAGTCGCACGATCGTATTGCACGCAAACATGCGAATGTTCGGGAAGTTTGCCGACATGGGTGCAGCTTCGGTTTGGACTACAAAACGAGAACATATCTGCAAGCGGTTCGGCTGTTCGGGGAGGCGAATTACGGGCAAGCTCACTTCTGTTAATTATTATCTAATCTCACTGTCAGTACGACTACTTCTTGGGGAAGTAGCCGTTTCACGGCTGTTTTCCTTCCGCCCGAGTAATGAGAAACTGTTTCCAGTTCTATTTTGCAACCACCCTGGGTGCATCACTAATTCGTCGATCTTCGCCCAATTAAGCATGGAACACAGGGGTTGGTAATGCAGTTATGTACTTACGGATCGTACCCGGATCGGGATGTAGCGAGTTTTAAAACGGAGAGCAAGAATTTACCGATCGGAATGTGCATTTGTTAAGCCCAAAGCAAAGATAGGATGCAATCAATTTAGGGCTAAACGTTTCAAACATTCCTTTTAAATAATTGCCTTTCCTAATACATTTCATAAGAAAAGCATAGCAGAATGCTTAGTCTTGTATAATTAATTGTGAACTAACAAAATATCTTTATTTTGTTTTGTTAATTTCTACCCAACAACATCACTTCACACATCGAAAGATAAGAAACTTGTCATGTGACTAATGAGTGACTTGTTATTCAACATTTATCAACGATCAAGCTAAATTTAAATACAAATTTACGATAACACAGCAAACTTTTGGCGTTAACATTCCGTCCGGCCATTTCACAGGCATTCCGAGCATCTTAATCTTAATCGCCATCGTCAACGCTTACTGACCTACATTCTTCACACGTTAAGATCAATTCTACCGATCACCTAAAAAAAGGTCGCTGTTTCGCTGTTTTTCGGCTTCCTTCACACTTCCTGCCGCGGTACTGTGGCTCCCATCATCATCATCTTGTGGCAGTGTGTCACCATGACAAGGTTGACGGGCGGACAGATGAACAACCGACTTAAACGGGATCGAATCGATTGGACTTCCGATTCGAATGTGTTTTAATTAGGGAACACTCGTCCAAAGCGAGAGTTTCGTCGAAACGTGTGTGGACATTGCGGGATGGATCGGCATACCTTCTACCTTCCCTTATACAGGATACGGTTTTCGGCGAAAGTTACCATGCCGTTGCGAAATAACTTATGCACAAGAACTTGACACTTCTAAGCGCAAAAGAAGAGAAACCGCGATGAGTGTTTTATGTTTCCAACGAAAAGTGTGTATGGTGAGGGTATGCGTACAAACGCACACACGCACCCGGTGACTTGGTTAACGAGCTAACAACGGGAACGGAACCCGGCCAATGGTCACGGAAACAACGGAACCCAATAATCAGTGACGGATATTGACACAATCGTTCTGCGTCTGTGGGAAAAGCATTTCTTCGATTTTTTTTCCGTTGCTCAACGCTTGTGGGATTTTTCTCTTCACCAACCGAGGGTACTTATACGATTGGGGAGCAGGGGAGCTTTCTCCCTTGCGTTCTAAACCGTAATGGACACGTGGAACATTCGTTCGCGATGTACAGTTTGGTAAAGAACAAAACACCATTTTTTTGTTTTCGTTTAATCGTGACACAGGTGGGAAAGCGAGACAGGTGTTTTTTTTTCGCTGAATGTGTGTATGTTTTCGGTACACATTTTCTACAATTCTGGAAGAAAACGGTATCCCTCCCGTTATTTCACAGATTTGCCCGGTCACCTAGAGTGAATCGTACTTCCTTCGCCTGCATCGATGACATCGATTTTCGCCCATTTTTTGGGAAGAAACATACATTTCTTCCCAGCAAAAGCACCCGGAATTGAGAACCGAAGCGCTCGGGAGAGAAAGACATCAACAGGCGCACAGTACACGAACCCCGATTCTCACGCAGCGTGACACTCGCCGGCCCGTCCGCAACTGACGGTTTCCAGCACGATCACCGCATCCGAATCCGATGATCGATATCCGGCTGACTGACTTTATGTTTTCCTTCTGCCGTTTTATCTTGGAGTGCTTTGTTTTGAGGGTGCGATGGTCGTGAAATTGGGCTCGAAACGAGGTCGTATGATGTGATCGTATTTCGTACAGTTTCGCTCCCATCCGTTCGTTTTGTTTGTTTCGTTTCTTGACATAACGTATCGAGATTGCTGTTAATTAATTGTAGCTCCTATTACTTCATCCGCCTGTCAATCCCGTCCAATGAAGAAGGGGGATGATCAGGAATAGGATCGCCCCGTGACAAAAGGGGATTGTGTCGATTGTGACGAGATATTGAATCATCATCTTGCTGATCGTACAAATTAGTAAGAACATTGTATTTATACAATTAAGAACGCTGCAAGACGGTTGGGTTGCACCGATTGGAGCTAATCAACTGTGACTCTTAAAATGACGATTTACCTCTCATGTGTGTTTCAGTGCGTGTGGTAGGTCGTCCACCTTTCTTCCCGGCTTCTGTTACGGCTTCACTGTTTGAGCAATGTTCTGTGATACAAATCCTGTTACTCTGGTGCCTCCGGGATACATGTGTAACTATCAAATGTAGGTCATCGCTGACCTGCATAAGCCGATAATGGTAGGTAATCATAATCATCTCGACCAATCGACCAGCCGGGCTCAAACATTGAGCCATTTCATCGTGGATGCCGATACAATCAGCAAGATCGAGCGCCACGGATCAGGTTGCCGGAACACATTAAAGCTGCACCGCCGGCGCTTGGAAGCTGTTCCGTGTCCACATTCCGTAATTTCTTACTCCTACGGCGCAGCATCCACATGGAGAGCATCATCCTCATGGCTGACCGGAGGAAGTGACTCCATTTTTAGTTGTTAAAATGTTTTTTCAGTTTTTCTGCCTACTCACTGACCGAAAAGTTTGATTGTTTTTGTATAAAACGTTAATTGTATGCTATTGGAATATTATAATTTCAAAATTATTTGATCATCTTTAAGCATGCGTACGCCTAATAATAGCGATTCAGCGCTCACTAATCGATCAACTGATCATCAACGCTCTGATTTGTTGCTTTACACCCATGGCTCAGCATTAATTTCGTTTATCCACCCAAACTATCGTTGTTGGCGGTTAACATTAAACGAGATCAACCCCCAACACTAACAACAACGAGAAAAAAAACACACGATCGCGAGCCTTTGTTTACCGTTAGCTTTATTAATGGCGCGCTTTCATTAATCCACCGTCCATCATCAAACTCCATTAGCCAGGCTCGTTGTTATTATAATTAATAAGATTCTATTACTTTGCGGCAGTGCATGTACCGTCGGCAGGTCATTAAAATAACTCCCGCACCAAACAAATGCAGCTGCCTGAGCTGCCCGATAAAAATAAGGATACATCCTTTTTTTTTTGCTGACAGCAACACGTTTACCTTCCGCATTACTTTCAGCTATTTTTACACAAACAAAAAATGGCACAAGTAAAGGTAATAGCAAAAAACTCCTTTTCTACCTTTAAACCTTTTTATGGAATTTCTATAAGCCAACAAGCATACAACAATAAAAACGCCCTTCTGATGAAATAATAACATACTTTAACAGGCAAACAATGAAGTGGAGGCTGAGCAACAAAAAAATAGCACATTACCCGACAGCAATTTTGCATAGCATAAGTGGATGGTAATAATTTGATTAAAATGTTGTAAACACTATCGCAACATCAATTGGTGCCGATGGCGCTAGATCGCTGGACACTGAGCATTTTTTGTTGCTGTAGTGAGTTTCCCTCTGCCAATAGGAAAATGAGATGGGAAGAGTTGGGTTGGGTAGGGCCAATTCAAACCAGCGGCCGTGTTTGTCTGCGAGGCTGGAAGTTTACGCTTATCCATCAGGCCAACGCTACCTACGCATATACGTTCGCGCATGTTTCGCGCTTAATTCATTTATTATTTTATGCTGCAGCTTTAACGGGCCTTTTCGTGGATGGGCCGGATGGCGCTGCCCTCGGCTGGTGTAATGGGAATGGAAACACGTGTAATGGTTGTTGGATCGTTTTGTTATACTTTTTTTAGTTGCTTCTGTTGTTACTGGCGACTAGCTGGAACGTGCATCGATGTGATCAGTGCGGTTGATGGGCAGATCAATATAATATAACAAAGTGGTTCTAATGTAAAATAACTATAATTAAACTGGTTTTACCTGCATAGGTTATAATATTCAAAGTGTTTAATAAGTATATGAATACACATTAATTGTTTAAAATAAGGTTGGTAAAATCCCTCAATTGATGTGCCACATAGAGGAATTAAGTAATCCAAAATAAGCTAATTACTTCGAATCTTGTGATTATTCACATATTATTCCTAAAGCTTTGCACGTTTTGCAGATAATGTAATCTTTAATATTTTTATTAATATATTTCTCAACATTTAAAAACAAGGGTAACATATCAAAGGGTATTAAATAATCTGTCCAATGAAATGCAATTCATTAAATCAGTAATATAACTTAGAGGAATTTTACCAATCAAAGATGTTGTTTTCATTTGCCAAATTATATGCGTTTTGACATATTCTTCTCATTTGATGTATTACATCTCTGGAATTATAGACTTCCAAGCTCACATTATTTCCACATTTGTCATCCCCAAATTGTACTGAAATTCAAAAATTGTATCAAATATTGAAAACTGGTTGAGAAAAACAATCCTGTTTTGCGTCTCTGTTTAATGAGTAATTGGTTGCATAGCTATTGTTGTAGTACTCGGCTTATGAAACATGTAAATTGATTATTTATGGTAAAAAAAAGTTTGGCAATGAATTAAACGTCTCCTCCTGTTTTTTCTCGGGGATGTTTTTTTAATTGCAAAGTTTTTTGTCCATCTGATAACAGGCCTGTGGCAGGACTTATCATACTTAACCACCAGCTCGTCCATTTGTTGCTATTTTACTTTACTTTTATTGTGTACTGGTCCATTAACGATATAATACTACTGCATATTGAATAGTAAGCATTAAAAATTGTCCACCGTAGGTTTAATTATATAGTAAAAAAATAGATGAAGTAACCTTTTATTGCTTTCTCAAATTGTTATTAAATTAATATATTTGGCAAAGTAGTTTCTTCAATCAATTAAAATGTAATATCTTAGAATTACATTTATGTCGTTAGGAAGGAACATAGAATGCTATTAAAGCAAAAAAAAAACACCAAATGTCCAGAAAGCTTATGCTGCGCCAAAAATGTGCTTTTAATTTCGTTTCCCAGCAAATCCATTTATAGATACATCGCTAATACCCTTCACTTAATGGTAGGTTTTATAACATTTCTCCCTGCAATTGCTTTTTGCAACACTGCCAATTCCCGACTAAAACACAAATGGCGTACGATTATTTTAAAACACTACCTACACCAAGGTCCGCTACCTTTTTTCCGCTCCCGGTACAAAGGCAATGAACTTTATAAACGCTTGCCAGATACACAAATAAAACAAAAATCACTATACACCAACGCACTTTCACCTAGGCAGATTTTTGTGTGTTTTGTTTCCTTTATTCATTTCAATCCATTCCGTTCCCCGGGCTCCGGAACTGGAACCGTGCTGGGTGGGTGGGTGAGCTTCCTTGATTTCTTTTCCACTCTAAAGTAAAAGAAACACCGGCCAGCAGAATTTCCATTCTCTGACCACAGCCGCATTTAAAGCTAATGTGACCACAACGCGAGCTCGACTTCGAACGGAGTGACATTTGACTCGTAAGTGTCCGACATGCCCAATTCGGTGTGTGCAACAATAGCCCATTATTAGCACGACCCGTCGGCACCCTGCCGTTTGTCCGATCGGAATCCGACGGGTGTCGCGATTATCATCGTTGATTCATCGGTGTGGCTACTAGCGTGCATCAGAGGGAGACCCCGAACACTTCCGGTGAGAACCGGGCGACCACGTGCGAAATGCGTTGAAAATTGTCATTTTTCCCATCACCATCATCATCATCATCATCATAAGCGATGCTGATGAAGAAAATGAAGGAACAAAAAGCATAAGCGAAAGTTTACACCCTTTCTGCTGCTCACCACAAGTTTGTCCCCATAATTTGACCTATCGCTTCATTGTGTGTCTCTGGGGGTGCGCGTGTGCGGACACCATGCTTTCACACATTTTTTCTGAATCTTCCTGTTTTCGGTTGTTTTTGATTTACCAAAACGGTGATTTCGATTACGGTAGCAAGGCGCCCGTAATACCCTTTGCATTATGGTTAGGGGATGTGTTTTTTTTTCTCTTCCCAAAATGACGATGATCATCACTTTCACTGGAAGGGCGGGAAATTCGTTTTCCAAGCCGTGTGATAACGCGCGCAAGATTAGACGCACTTTCACGGGAACGATTAGCCCGACCGATGGGGTTTTTGGAGGAGTTAATTTCTTTCCGATCCAAACCTTCGCACCGGTGCAGTGGTACGAAGGCCAGAGTTCACTGGAGCTGTGTTCACAGCCCCGGATGGCACATTGTGTTGCGAGAGAAATTGTGTCTTATTGTTATTACGTGTTTCTGGACGATTAGTGTTGCGATCGCAATCTGCAGGAAGAGAAATTTTTGCCAAAAATGTTAGCGCGTTCGGCTTGGGAATTTGCGGCCATAATGGGTTATATAGTACAATGCATCAATTGGGGGTTGGAAAATTATTTTACCCGTGAGCAAAATGCTTATCAAAATGGGGTTTAAAAGTGCGTCTAATAGTTGGAGATTTTTCTCATTAGATTAGGTGTTATTAAATGTGTTGAAATTAATTGTTTTTGAGGTTATGTTTTGTAAAGCGGAAAAACAATTTCTTGTGCATATGTTTTACCCTACATAAAATCAAAGTTCAAAATGGCAATCAGTCATTAGTCATTAAGCAAATATACCGAAGTAAGATCGTGGTCGATGTAAGAGAATAGTATATCGACATATTGGTCGACATATTGAAGTCTACTTGGAAGAATGGACATAAATAGGGGCATAAGGAGCGCTTCTGGCCACTTTTCGCATTGTAACTTCTGATTCAATTATTATACTCACATTTATTAAACAATAACGTCTTCATTCAAAACAATCTCTTTAAACCGCATTACTTCTATGTTCACTTCCCTATATTCTTTTTCGCTTGTCAGAAGATTTCAATTTTATTCCAGTCACCGCACTGTAAGCGTTAAGGTGAATTACGAGCTCACATGCTTGACTGGTCGGTACACAGTCACCAAGGCGTGCTGGAATGCCAAGCTAAAGTATCGCTCGAAAGCAAGAAGCACACCATAACAGTAGTCGCGTTTAGTGATTCTCCAATTTCAAAAAGGCCCTAAAATTGATGGTCAGGTGTAAAACATGTGCCGAATCGACACCGAAAAATACAGAGCGACACAAGTACGCCCCGGTACCGATCCCTTTGCTACCCTGCCTAACGGTATTCATTGGCACCTAGTCGATCATGGTACTCAATGTTGAAGGAGGGAGGAGTAAAAAAAAAGATCAATTGACTCCTTGGTTCTGGATGTGGGTAAACTATTTTCGAACGAACCCGATTTTGGGGGGCGATAACTTTGCATGACAAACCATCGTCGTTACGCGTTCCCCGCTAGCAGCTAGTGTGAGAGAATGCATAAATGAAATGGATACATCTTCCAAGTTGTCAGAAAGCACCTGAGGCGCACGGATTTTCGACCAAGAACGTGAAGAAAACTAAACCACCCCGTGCGGGCCGTTTCGCTTGACCAGACGGGTAAGACCGAGACCTCCGCACGGCAATGCATTCGAACGCTTGTTGCTGTCGACACGCTGATGTATGGTAACATTGACACGGAAATGGATTGCAACGGTGAACGACCCGAACGGTACCCGTCGCATTCTGAGCGTACGAGTGTCGTTTGCATATTTAACACAGAATTGTTATGGTCGGTTGGTACGCTACTTCCATGCTATGTTTGGGTGATGGATGGCTCGTTTTAAAATGGGTCAGGAATCTTAAAAGATTGTGGGAAAAAAGTGGCCAAGATGTACGCTGTACAAATTGATTAGACATTGGAATAAGAGACATTAAAAATAAACTCTCTTAAGTATTTTGATTATTTCTTACGTAATGAAATATGTTTATTTCAATTAATTGAAGATCCTTAAACATCTCCAACATTTATATCTACAAATGGCAATCAATTCTCAAGACACTCAAAGCTATCACTATTAAGATAGTGAAGCAGTTCACCTGATTGCATTGATCATTTCCGGCACACAAACAGAAGTTTAATCGATCCACCTGAATGGGGTGTGAAATCTACATCAAATAAATAAAGATATCACTCCGTCGTTGCATGCGACGGAATGCAGAGAAACTGCAACTCGCCCAGGCAGATAAAAGCAACAGTGGAACACTGACACAACCTGCCACCGGAACTGAGCGCTTGAAGTACGCAAGCAACATCAACGATTCATCAACGATACGATCCCGTAACCCTCCCCTCAGCTGTCATGTGTCGTTCGTCACTTTTCTCGGACATTAATGAAGGAAAACTAACACACCATTAAGCACTAGCACCGATCACATGATCAACCCCGACCGGGACAGGCTAAACTAGAGGGAAACGTCAAAGAAAACTCTCAGGGAACGAAATCACAGCAACCAACCAACCCGCTTCTGCTTCCTAACCGGCTATCAAATTAGGTCAACCCTCAAGACGGGGGATAGTGCGCAAGCATTCTTTGCCACCGAGTGAGAGCGTTTTGCGAATCGAGTACGCTTCAAGTGCAGCAAAACCCCGTTCGGCAGCGCCACCGGTTGGCAAACGAAGGCGAAAACGGACCCGGTTCCACCGATGGCACCGATTCTACCGGACGATGTGGTTGCCAGTTACGGACGTCACCTGTGAACAGGAGAGAAAAAACTGAAACCGTGTGGCAGCAAACGTTAACTTTGTCCGAAGGGATTAGGATGCCATCGGTGGCAAACAAAAAAAAACAAACTTCAATGCCGGGGATGCTCGGCAGAGTTGCTTTCAAGTTTGGCATTTGCTCCTGCGGAGTTGCACTGGTTTTGTTTGACCTATATATTGTGTGAGTGTGTTCCTGGCAGCGTTTTCTTCTTCCTCCAGTCGTGCCATGCCAGAAGGGTTTAGCAAACACATGAGCTGATAGTGGAAGTTTGCATGACTGTTGCTTTGCTTGCCACGGCCCAGAATCAGACTTAGAAACAGGTTCCCGCTGGATGCCTTCTGGAATCTAAGGCCCGTCCGGGAACACAGTCACTATGTACATCCTGCCTTTACGGAGCATCCGCTTTGCAAACCTCGACCATTCAACGGATCTCGGATCGTGCCGGCAATGGACGGGAATGGTCGGCCCCGTAAAGTCATCGATTAAATCCATTATGAGTTCACATGTTTGATCACGATCGGGACACGTTTTCTCGCACCGCACCGGATTTGGCCGGGGCGCGCTTTCGCGCTGTACTGTTTTCGTTTTTCATTCAGCAGCTTGTGCGCGTAGAGAAGCGGTTCGGGGCTAGCAGAAAATCTTGCCCATATGTGTATCCCCTAAAAAACGGAACACTCCACTCACGACAGTGTGGATGCCGCTGCGGACAGGACATACACGCGTGCATGTGCTTTCTCCCCGGGGGATGGACGGACCGGGTGCACCTACTTTCTTGGCTCGGTCACGAATGAAGGTCATAGGAGTGCTTTTATCCACAAATGAATTGTGTCGGTGCAGGATTTTTCAAACACTTGCGAACGGATCGAACACATTCACCGATGCGGGAGGGAATTCGATACGGAGGGTCAATATGCGGGCACGATGATGGTAACGGTGCAATCGTGATGCACTTTTCTGTGGCAGTTTTGTTTGGGCTTCTGAAGAGGAGTGGATCGGATGTTTCGGAGAAGTTGGTAGGCATGTGAGCGAGCTGGGATCAGGTCTAGCTTAATGCATTTAGATGTGATAGAAGAGATGGGCGTCATTCCGCATTTGAGAACTGGAATTTTGAGATCTCCGTAGGCTGAAGACCGGCTTTAATTTAATTTACTTTTGAAAACTCAATTTTCTCGAATTCCCCAAAAACCTCTTATATTTGTTTTTCTTGAGGTGTGCGGCGAAGTGATTCCATGGAGTCGTTTTATATCACCACAGTCATGTGACCTCAATTCTAGTTAGAATTCTTGCTAGCGTTTACGTTGAAATTAACTTCATCGACATAGATTTAACTCAGATTGCAATGGTCGACTTAATTCGGTTGCTCGTGCGTCACAATATTTGATTGTAATGATCCAGCGGAGGATCTAACGGTAGGCGGACTAGGCGACCGTCGAGGGCTTCTGTTGGTGTAGGGCCTTAAAAAGAGTCGCATAACGCTCCAAAGCATTTCATTGCCGCAACAACCCCTTTTTCTTCCATTTCTATCATCTTCCTACAAAATGTTCATCACTTGGAGACTCCTAAGAACATTGGTTTCCGTCGTTAGATCCGAATTTAGCTATGTGGTAGATCCGGCTACTCGTGTGCGGGCTAACTTTTTTTTTAATTTATTGATCTAAGCCATCTGGTTAACGAAAGCCTACACAACAATTTCAATAAATTATAGAACCCCATCGTTTGGGCTACCGTCACAATAAAATAGGTAATTTGTATTGTTGATCTATTTTATTAAACTGCTCCCCAAATTCTTGAAGGTATTTATAGTTTTGATTAGACTATCCAATTTTTTTAACGATTTGTCCCGAAACATGTCAAACAAAATTTTGGGTTGAGCATTGTCCTAGGCCTTAAAACCCTATTAGTTACCAGAACGTCCCCTCATTCATAAAATGGACGTTATTAATTCACAATATGTAAGGATAAACACTGTGCTGTCATTGTCAAGAGGTTCGAGTCCAAATAAAAGACTAATTTAACACGATAAGACGGACATACGATGAGTCGTTTCTAGTTTGTTAATTTAATATCGCTATGGTGGAGTTGATGAAATATTTACAAATTCTGAACTAGTTCGGAGAATAGCACAGTACAGAGCGTTAATACTATACGGATCTTTACTGTCTTCTGCTACACATGACAGGTTAGTCTAGAATATGGGATACCTTATCCTCGTGAACGTTGTTAGCAAATATTTTTCAATTTTAATACGCATACTATCTCATAGTTTATGGCAATCAACAGAATCCAGCATACAGTAACTTTCTGCAATCAGGGATTGCTTTGAAGTTACTGTTTTAGTGAGGTTGTTCTCAGTGCTAGTTGTGTTTGTCAGCTCGGTGATTACATTTATCTTATTATCACCACTAACTTCGGAATTCATGAATTATGTTAATAATTATCAATATATGTTTATACGTAATTATACGATCATAATTAAGTCATTTTTCTTTTGAAAAATATTAATTTAACAAACCACATGCTAATAACATCTAATGAGAATGTTCTACAAACATCTTCCAAACCAAGTTTCCCATCCTCTCTAGAATCGAATCTAACGTTACACTTTCGTTCTGTGCTTCTCCCATTCCAGTTAATGATAGGCACGACGGCCACGTTTGTGGATGGTTTGCTGCTGGGCGACACCTGCCAGCACGACATGGACTGTTCGGACAGCGTCAAGGGCAGCTACTGCACCCTGGAGGGCATCTGCGAGTGCAGTCCGTTCTACGTGCGGCTCAACGAGTCTTCCTGTCTGCCGTGTACGTATCGGGGCGCTCGCGAGATCCCATGATCATTACCACATTCCCACCCGGTCAAACGTTAAGTGGATCCTGGGAAATTTTTGTGTTTGTGACCAATTCCGAACCACATGAAAAATCTCCAACACAGATAGACCTACATCGTGGAGGATGGTCCGCCCTTTTTTCTTTTTTTTTTGTTTGGTTACATCTAATTAATCTTTCCCATCTCCCATCTCTGGTTTAGCACAACTGCTCGAGAGTGAGTGTAGCCTGTCGGAGCAGTGCTCGATGCGTGTGGCTAACAGTAGCTGTATCGGTGGCCGCTGCCAGTGCGATGGAGGGTTCCTACAATTCCGCAAACATACCTGTCTCTCACGTAAGTATTTCCAACCCAAATTGGGCAACCGAGTTGGAGGGTTCTCTTACCACCCGGTTTTGCACGCCTTGTCTATTTTTGCTGGATATTCAGCACCTCATTATGGCAATCGTGGTGTGTATCGTGTGTATCAATTTTCCCCACTGTCTATATGGTCATCATTTTCCAATCCCTGGCATGCCCTCGTCCGGTCCGACCAGTTGCAAATGCTACTTGTATTCGCTAACTTGACCCCGTTATCGGTTTGGATAGAGCTACGACCCTCAAGGCGAATGGCAATGGTGCATTGTGCATCCCAGAGTGTCCAACTTTATGAATTTCTCCAACAAGCGCATTCACTCACATCTACTGCTGTACGGCAAATATGAATGCATATAGCACGAACCGATGCAACAGAAATCAGGTTGATGCAAATTTTTATTTCGCAGGTGAATAGAAACTTCCACAACACTAATGAGTCATCGTATGGAGTTGTGCTTTCATTTTCTGTTTCAAATCTTTGGTTCGTCCGTACGATCGATTTGAGAAACAGAAACGTGACGTGATGTCACATGAATCAATTATTCACACGTTTAGCCCACCGCGGTAGAGACCTTAAAGGATCATCGATATGTCCACTGTTGATGGAATGGAAATCCGTTGAAATGGATTGATTGACGTTTACTGCCCCGTAAGGAGAGGACCCTTTCCATTTGACTGATTGTGCACCTTGGCATGGGAGAAAACAGGCGAAAAAGTAAGCTTGAAGAATGTAATGCCGAATCGCATAACATGACAGGACAATCGTTATTTATGGGCAGCTCAGATGTGGGAAAACGCATCGGGAAGAATTTCCGACATATTTAATAGACATGTCCATTGAATGTCATTAAAGTTCATCGATGTACAGTTAATGTTTTTGTTGTTGTTGCATGTTCTAAACGCTCTGGGCGGGCATGCATATGCAAACGGAATGTGTTAAACATTTAGTATCCTTCGAGCATAAATCTCGGGCAACATAGAACGCGTCGAGTGGCAATTAGTTTCCAATATTAAATCTACTATTTATTATTGAAGAATGTTGCTAGCCAAAGGCTTACGGCCTCCCTACAAGCTATCATAAAAAAAAACGATTCTAGCTTCATGTCACTGCAGTCAGTAAAATCAGTTTTATTGCTTAACAAGCTTCCTGCTTTGCTTCATCCAGTATTTGTTCGGCCCGGCTGGGAAGAGTTTGTGCGTCTTAAGCAATTTGACTCGGCTGGCTCATTAATTGTTGGTCAGTTCACCAAAACCGATTTACTGGCGACATACACAAACGCACACACAGTTGCACAACTATTTATCCCTTCAGAGATAATGAGCGTTTACAGAACAATGGCAGTTATCCGAGTGAAGCGTAATCGATGAACATCTTTCGAAGCGTACGAGTATGCGGGAGAAGAAACTTTTCGTCTTTCAATACTAACATTTAGATCAAGAGCCTTACCCCGGTCATGGTGCTAGGCGCATTCGTTTGCGTGGGGTTGGTTGGTTTGGGAAATTGCCTCAAATCATGGTCATTGACTATTCGAATGCGGGACTAATAAGCGGTGGATGTGTGATTAAGCCTTATCTGGACGCTGGAGTTACGGTTGTGTTTTGGGTGTTTGCGAATGTGCCCTGCTGGCCGCGTACGACGAACACATATGGTACGACACGACGAACATGCCTTCCGAAGGCGGAAATGGAAAAGCTGCTAATCGGTGTTCGGTCGGTGCAACCATTCATTCGCCCGATGCGTGTTCCGGTTTTATTTTTTTCACTCTCCCGGGCAGAAGCTGAGCATAAAGCAGAGTTAACTCACCGCACCACGCATCGGGCCCGTCCCCGGAAGATTCCCGCGCTTGGTAGGGAAAAGCGTACGAATGTTACGCGTAATTTAACTCACCAACCACGCTGTTGTGTTCTATGTCAACCTGACCTGGTCCGTCAACCGACCTAATGAGCGACGACGCTGTTCCGTTTTGTGACGTTGACAGGCTGGCAGTAGCCGTACTGACTGCCGGTGACGTTACCGGCACGATCGCCGGCAAACAATGGTATTGCACCATCATCAACTTCCAAGCAGTGCACTGTGGGAGGTTGGGAGGCAGCGGGTTCGAACTCCACTTATGCTGAATGGGATTTTTATATCCACCAACCGACCGACCGGCATAAGTGGGCAACAGATTGGTCCAATTTCGGTGCACGAGCCGGTTTGTGCTTGTGGAGGACCGAGGACCTACCACACCCTACGCGGCGTTAGTGCGGCCGGGTTCGGAGAAATCTCCCTCGACAGCGACAGTAATGGTGGACGATTAGTGCTGTTTTACCGAAATAATGAACATCACATCAGGTGGGCTGCAAAATGGGAGCAAAACCGCGCGCGGTGGATACGTTGCTCGCAGTGCAGAAGATGACCGGCAGAAGTACACTGCACACCCTCGTTTAACCCCCTTTTATTTCGCCTGTCCATTATCGATTGGTGCGGCTCATCTATGCCATTAGGTATGTGGAGCAAATCGGAACTCAGGGCTTTGTGCAAAACAAAACGAAGATGATTGCGTGAGCGAGATGATTATTCTGTTTGACATTTTTAGTTAAATATAAAAAGTTCTGTTAAATAAAAAAAAGTCAACAAGACGTTAAAGATCACTATACTCCAGTGTCCATACGAATCGATTTTATGCTTTCGATCACAACCATATATGTATCCGAATGGTGGCTTAAACCTGACGGGACGGTTTTAATATGCACTTTACCGGTTTGTTTTAATAGACACAGGAAGTCACAACAGAGCTACCAATAATTATATGCCCGTAGAGCAATATGGCACAGTCGTAACAAAACTTTAAAAATAGCCCAAGCTCAATTTTGTGGCTTTTTTACATCGGGAATCACGCTTTCACGCAGGAAACGGAACCCCCCGAACAGAACAATACCGATCGTGATCCGATCGTTCATCAGTGAAAGTGATTTTCCATTTATACGCATCCATTTCGTTTTCCGCCCAATAAACAGGATACACGCACTGTCTAACCTTTGCACTTAAGTAGCAGCTTTTCGAAGCGTGAAGCTGGAGTGCAGCATCCTCCATTTTGCAGCTTACGATGGGGACGGTATTAATCAACACTCAAACACCCCCATTCCAACGGGACGCCACTTGTTGATCTTGACCGGTGAGCACGGTAGTGAAACTTTTTACCTAAAAACAAACCACTTTCTCCCTTTGTCGCCGAACACACTCACGACGATCCCGATACCACGACGGCATGGGATGGTTGAATTCGCATGCAAAAGAAACTGCAAGGAAAAAAATGGCCAAGTCAAGGTTTGTGCAAAAAACACAAAAGTTTCTCGTACCCCCAAAACAACCCAAAACAGCCGTGTCGTGACCCCGAAAGCCAGCTATCAAACACACCAGTGTTCGTGAAAAACCATCCATTTTCCCACGCGCAACCGTCGTAATGGTTGCACAAATTATGCTATGCACCAGATTGAGGGTGGTAATGTGCTCGTTTTTGGTTTTGTTTTTCGCATAGTCATGATTAACGAGACACTGGAAAGGAAGGGATTTGTTTGTTGTTTGGTGGATATTTTTTATCTGAAATTGGACTGTTTATGATAGAACGGGTTTTTATTCGACTTGCAATGGAACTTCTTAATTAATTATTATAACTGCTCAGTATTTTGGAAAAGTTATATTTCTCCAAGATCTTCGCAATATAATTAAATTACGAAATCATAAATGCAGCTTAAATTGTAACTTTTAAATTATTATTTCTAAATTATTCTTTCGTTATATTTATTTTTCTATGGTATAAAACAGAGACAATATAGCTGCCTCCGTTTTCTTCCTGAAAAACATAAGATCAAGGTTTTTGAAAATTTCAAGTCAAAACATTTTTATTTGATGCTCTTTTACTATTTCGAATTAATATTTTGACCTGTTATTTCCTCACGTTACAGCATGTGGCCTTGTTTGATTCCTTTCCATGGTTTTTGGTAATTCAATTGACCTTGGTTTATATATTCAGTTATAATTGGTTGATTAATAAGCCATGCAATGATTTGATATTATGTTTTGTTTTCTTCGGAGAATAATACGGCCTGGCCGTAATACAGTAAAAAATAAATAAATAACGACCTGACGACTAGGATATTTGTTAAGTATGATGAATTTTGAATGGTTGTTAAATGATGTTTGAAGTGTGGAGTACTTTCTATTTCCTGTATGTTTTGAAATAATAACAAAATGGCTTCGAATGATGTTTCTTTTTATTACATCATATCTGGAGCCCATAGAGTAACTTATTTGCTACAAAATAATTTACGTTAATTAATTGTTTTGAAATACGTAAAAAACTAGTACTTTAATTCTTGGTCGCAGTTTAAATTGCGTTGAATATTTCATGTGTTGTTATTTTATACTCTGTTTCTGTTTAGTTATTGTACACCTTGTCACAGTGTTTGTTTTCATTTCCACTGTAAACTATTACGTTGGTTTTAAAAATGAGTTTTAAAAGTGTGTTTTGCTTTCTTATGATATATGATTTCTTTTTTAATTATTATGTCTTAGCTGATGATTTTTTGATTACGAAAGGTTTGATGTTTCCTTTTCGAGTTGAGGTAAACTGTGAACAATGTTCTCCAACAATCTATTTGCTATTTGTTCTTACGTGGTTCTTTGTTAGTCTTATTTGTGGACTTAATTTTTTGTTTTTAGACTATTGATATTAAATTTTCCACATGGACCTTAAACGTTATTTGAATAAGAATCTTTTGAATTTCTTAGAGTTTCTCGTATTCTAAATGATTTGCTGATTATGTTTGTATTATTTTTTTTATTTTTTTTATGTGTCGTAATGACGGCAAGTCCTAATACTTTAATATTTTTTAGCAGAATATCTGGCTTGTCTGAGTAAAAAATTAAACGTGAAGCAATAAACTTTTCTGATATGATTTTGTAAGATGTAATGATTTTGAGATATTTTTAAACAAACATTTCAGTGTTTTCATATACAAAAGGGTAGATTAAATGCTGCAAATAACCAAAAAAGCGAAATAGCTATATTTTGCATGCACTAAACGACCATTTTATGCAACTTATTATTTCTCTTCATAAAATCAATAATTACACTTCATTTTCTATTATAATTAATAACATATTGCTCGATATAGCTAAAAAAAACTGCCATAAATATAGCAGTACATAAACGATTTTGAAATTACCTTGAGCCTGCCGACGGCCCGTTCGGCACACACGTCTAATAATAGACGTGAGCTCAGTTAATTCTATTAAGCAAAAAAAATCGATTGCAAACCAGACTCGTTCTTCGTTCTGCATTCTGTGTTGAGCGATGAATTGAAAACCGTAACTACCACTGATGCTGCTGCTCCTGCTAGGCTAAACCGATCCGCCAATCTTTATGCTAATGTATGCTACGGCTTATCCGGGGTCGGGATGCTATAGCGCAAGAAATCTAGCCTTGGTGCAGCGTGCCGGTCGTGAACTTGAACTTTCAGCACCGGATGAGCTTTCCACTTATATTTCCTACAGACCTTGCCGCGTATCCTCAACATGCAAGCGAAGCGGCAAAAGGGAACAAATTCCCCCATTTAGGGCGTTTCATCCCGAAACCCACCTGGCCGGTTGGCCGACGCCCGTAACAAAAGGGGAGGGAAACCGAAGGGAGGGAGGGAAGGTGGGAAAAATTATAATCAAAAACACTCCATCAGACCAGACCTGTGGCTTCCAATCAACCGGAGCGATTGCATTCCGGTACCGTCCAGTGTTTCAGCTTTACAGAAGCCCGTCCGAATCGCAACACGGCACAAGTGCTCCCCATTATAAGGCGGTAATGATCACGAAAATTACATAATTCAACAAACGCCCATCACCAAATGCCGCCATCCGGCGATACCTTCGGGGTGCGAGTTGTAGCATTTTTTCTCTATGGATGTGTGTGTTTGGAGGGCTTTTTTTTGTATACTCGTACCGTAAGAATTGTTTTGTTTCGATTGAACAAAACGGAGCGGATATTCGATTACTCCGAGCGTTGGTGTGTTGATCTTTCGCTTCAATTATGCTACCCCATCCTGTACCTGGTATTCGGATGGGAGAAAAGCAACGAACAAAAGGCCGCATATTTTTTGGTTTTACAACGAGGGCTGCCGGGTTTGGTAACGGTAACGGGACAGTAGGGATTTAGTTAAACTCTTAGCACCCAGATCTCAAACCCTTAGTGTGTGAATGAAGTAGCTCAATCGCTTCTTCAGCATTTAGGGCGCATCCGCGAAGAAACAAACCCTTAAAACCTACAAAAAAAAAACAGCAAAATTTGACGAAATTCCGGTTCCAATTAACTCCCAACTCGGCCCCTATCCCATTGTTGATGATTTGGACGTGGCGTCTGTAGAGCCTCCGAGTTAAACAAAGGTAACCAAGACAAACCAAATCAACATTATTAGCTTGATTCAGGTATTATTGAACTAACTATCGGGTGCAAAACTGGAAGTCTATTTGCGTCGGTCGACTCTATTATTTCTAATAGTATTATCTTTCTTTTTCTTATCGCAAAAATGTCAAGAGTTCCTTGCTCATGAGAGTCATGAGAATATCTCAAACGGAAAAGAATGGATAAAATATTTCCCAAAGCCCTATCCTTCTGCATCGGAATTTTTTTAATCCACTATCGCAATCCACGGCATGCTGATCCGTTCCAGGAACATTCTTTTCCTCCTCCAAACGATCAAACATTCCAACAATGGCACTGATTGGGATAAACAAGGCGTGGATTAAGCGCACGCTATGCTGGGAGACTAAATTGCATAACTTTACCCATTCGAAGGGGTACATCCCCAATAACGAGGCCTTTTGATGACGAAACGAGAAAAAAATGCTTCGAAGGGTGGAAGAACTATCGAGGATGGGGAAATTTTGCAAACGTGTTCTTTTGCAAAGAATGTTTCTTATTGAGACAACAAGGACCTGGCCAACAAGCCCTGTAATGATGTTGAAGTTAATAAGTTTGCTTTTCTTTGCTGGTATTCTCATTATTTTCTCATTCTTTATCGAACATCAAATCGAATTGAATTATCTAATAACTGTGTGGCGAGGTCCAATTTCCATAATGAGCAACACCTAATGAAAAGGACATTAAAAGACATTAGCCACAATAAGTAAACTGATGTTAAGAAAGCCATCACGGGCCGGCTTTCTTTCCAACTCACTGTCAAATCACCACCAACAGCAGCAACGAACGAAAAAGTATGTCAACGTGTTTTTAGCATAATATTGCAACCTCCTTTGAGCAGCAACCTGCCGGCGCATGGCGAAAACTACATGCTCATTCTATGTGGTGAGCTTGCACGCGCCCAACACAACAACAAAAAATCACCATCAGTGGAGCGCTCATTATCCGAACGATTTGCAATGGATTACAACAAAAACGACTGCGGAGGGAACAGATTTGTTCGGAATGATCGGCGGAACGGTGCCACCTTTGGCACCCTTTTTGTAGTACACCTCGCGCACTATCAGGCGGCCTACCCCGGGAGAAAGGTCGCGGTTGCAAATGAAAGCAAGCGAGAAAAGTGAAACGTGCACCCCATTCCGGTACAATGACGGGTGGACAAATGTTTTAATAACGGTCCGGCTAATAGAGTCTTCAAATTAGTTTGGCTCTTGTGTGGTGTGCCGGCGCGGACGAGTGCTTACTTTGCACTTACAGGAGTATTGGACGGTTTCTCCGGTGTTGCGTTTAGTGTGTTGTGTATTCCTTTTGTTTGTCAGTTTTTATGCTCCTTGACAGGCTAATAATTCCATTGTAGAAAATGAAAAAAATACCGAAAATCATTAGTGCAGCGCATCTTGAGTTTATCTGTTCCATTTCATTGAAGTCTTTTGTATGCCAATGTCAGCCAATTGCTCCAAAGCATCAAGCCAAATAGTCCAAATGAATAAAATAGATTGAAGATTTTGTAAAAGGACGTATTTTCATATTAATCGGTGTTTAAACAGAGTTTACGCGTTTGAATGTATCATACTAATTTATTTTAGCATATTTAACTTTATTTAATAATTTTACACTGCGCGAAATTAAAACAGTTCCTCCATGTTTTTTGACAATATTTTAGTGATTCCCATACCAATTGTTCCAATTCAAGTTAACTCAATTCAAGTTACTTTTGCAATATTTTGATTTAGTTATGTTCGTGTCACTGTGGATCTTTTAAATTAAAAAACCCATAATTCGTGAAAATTGCGCGACATATATATAACGAAAACATTATATGCTTTTATCAGAGAAGGCTAATCTAGGCCTTATAAAAACCGCCATGTTCGATTAAACATATATTTAGCTTTCGATGTACCCCTCTGATTTTAATTTATCGGCACAGGAAAATTCGGCTTAAAAATGCAATGAAAAGCTCGCCAGACCATCAGTGTAACATTAACGAAGTTAAGGCTCAAGTTAAGGTCTGGTTAATTAACAAAATTATGACAATAGCATTTCCGAAAGTCTTTATCATCAGAGCAGAACTCTTCTATATCAGCAATAAATTATCAGAAGCAATTTTCTTTTCTTTCCTGGTTCATCCGTATTCTCAATTTTTGAATTAATTTGTTTCTCTAACTCTAATAATTTAAACTGACTCAAAATCACAACAGCACAAGCAACAAAAATTGCAATTTTTGAATATGTAACATTGGAAAAGATGAAATGTTAAAAATATTTATAAAATTAAAGGGTTATTCTTTCAGTTTCCCACTTTGAGCATGATATCTTTTAAAAAGCTGTGAAATACTTCGTTAAAAAAATCTCTGAACAGAAATGAGATTTGATTATACAAGGAAATAACGAAATACATAGAAATATTGGTATGGAAATAACGAAAATATGTTCAAAACATACGGCTGTGCTATTTATATTTCACGCATTGTATCTGAAAGCTTCATTTAATATCTTTTTTTTTTTGTTATTGTATGTTAGCCTGGAAACTATGTGGAGCTATTTAATGTTTTGTTTATATGCTACCCTCCATTGCAGTTTCCTTTTCGTGTGATTTTATGCACTTACCGTATGAAGATTAATTTCTACTATCATTATCGCTCACTTAAAACTCCTGCCCAAACCGAGCCTCAAATGTCGAAAGAGTGAAATAAATTCAGAAGCAAGAATGCAAAGAAAGCGCCACAGTATGGTCACGAAACAAAAGCCCCCATTTGCCAGCCTTGCGCTCACAATCGTTCTCATACTTATCTCTTTTTTCTCCAGCCCTCCCGTTTGGTAACTATAAAGCATGCATGAATAAAGGCCCGACTTACCAACCTGCAAAAGTGGGTTAATTTTTATCTCTCCCAAAGCCACTCGGTACACTCGTTCACCTCAATCTGTGTGCTCAGTGGCCAGGTTGCATCCCCGGGGGGTTTTCCTGAGCTTGATGTTCATTATACCCCAACTAGGAAATTCAAACGAGTGCGATCTTCTTTCACTAAGCGATGTGCCATCCCTCTGTTCCCGGCGGGACACGGGACGGAACAAAAGACACGCACACAAAGTGCAGTGTTGCTACCATTTGCATAACAAACTCAAATTATGCTCCATGTTTGGGAGAGGGGTACAATTTCGCCGTCATTAATCAGTAGTTACTCCACCACCACATGATGCAGTGAATCTGTTTGTTATACCTTTGTACGTAAGGCAGTGAAGAAGAGTGTCATTTTCGCGCCCGCTGTTTGCTGCGGTCCCATGCAAAATCGTGTCGCAAATCAAGGTCAGGTGTGAATCGTGTGAAGGTATCAGGTTTCTTTGGGAGGATGTGCGAGGTACACGCGCCTGAGGCTAACTGCTGCCACGACACGGATGTCATCTCACCGGACCATCACACGGACCATTTGTTTTTATGATTATCCTGCTGCTCCGGCTCCGGTTGACGCGGTTGACAGAGTGTAATTGTTTCGATGCGTTATCGCGCAATTGGATCCGCTTCGTGTCAAGTAACCATTTACCGTGTGGTTGGTCAGTTGCAAAGGGGATTAATTGAATCGCCTCTCGAACGATTGTTACGAAAGGGATTTTCCCATTGGTCGATATGGTAATTATCGGAGCGGATGAATTTCCCATCCTAAGGCTAGATACGTTAGGGTACCTGAAGGGATGTCCATCATAGCGTGTCGAAAGCTATTAATCGATGCTTGGAAAGTGGTTTTCGTTAACGACATATCAGTTTCCCAGCCAATGGCAATAGTTTATGAGCGATCGTTATATGCTTCTTAAATTAAACTATTTTCCGCAACTCTGTTAAAGATAAACGGGTTCGAAATGTTTCATTTACCACCGCTGATATAATGATAAGGAGAAATTTACATTTTTCTCATTAAAATAATTTCTCAGTAAATTCCAGCTTTCGAAAACAACATGAAAAAAGTAACTGTTCTACGCCTCTTCTCACTCACCCTCTTTCCCTATGTCTTACTTATTTGAAATACATTGTTCTCAGCGCACGCCAAATGTCCTAAATAAACAACCCTGAATGCAGCATCTTCCGGTTGAGTTATAACCACCGATAATCACACCATATCCAGTTGCGAAACACTTCACCACTCGCTAGTAAAGTGTCTGCTAATTTATGACATACTGTCATGGCTGCATATTTCCCATTAGCGGATCATATTCAATTCCCGTCCAGGCACCCCTTCCGTTGGATGATACGGAATTGTGAATTGTGGTTAGGGAGAACTTATCCACCCGGCGCAAGATGATCGCATGCTCCAGTCCGAAGACACGGGCAAACACGGCGGAGTGAAGATGAGAACCAGATAGCGCCGGAGTTGCTTACGGCGTGCAATTTCTCAATGGGTGATGCATTCCATGTATGCAGTCCGTCTGGGCATTTGATGGTGGTGCACTCCAGCAAACAGGGGTTGAGCAGAGTTCGGGTTCTATGGTTGGAATGGTACGTAAATCGCTTCCGGTACGGCGTCCCTTTCGCTCGATTTATGTCAGTGGAATAGACAGTGGAGTGGCTGGTGACATAATTTCACCTCCAGATTGCGTACGACTTCTTGGACGGCCGACCGATTGCGAATGCGTTATGCGAGTCGGTACGATGTTTACGTGTGCGTCTTTCTTTCACCTGGGAATGGTTCCAATTATGTAGGTCAACAGGCAAGGTTAGCTATCAACGGCGGAACCCTCGTGCCGGTATGATGTCACCTTCCGTAATGGGTTTGCTGGGAATATGACACGCCACAAGTACTGGCGATCGGTATCGGTCTTTTGTTCGGCATGGAAATACAGATGAAGAAGAGGTCTTAAGATAAGTGTTGGAAGCATGCTAGATTATCGTGCAAAATTAATGATATTCCCCAAACTTTCCAAATCCATTGTATTGGGAGAATCAACCAAAATACACAACTTGGACACGCGCGCATCATTTTAATTTATCAAATAAGGCATAATTTATTGTTTGCATATTTCTGCATCGAACTGGGTTTGTTTTCGTTCGGTTCACTGCATTCACACTGTCCCAATCGATGGAATTAGCTTCCGTTTTCAATTTCCGTACGCCAGACAGTTCCATCGGCTTATAACCGTTCATTCCTCTCCCATTACCTTCCCCCCAACTAAAGTGCCTTAGTACAATCATAAAAATGCATTCATTTATTAGCACGATAGCCAGCGACCGTGTATGATTCTAATAATTTAATCGAAAACACTTGTATTCCCCCTTTTTCCGAGAGGAGGGATTTCCCCGTCTAGCTTCTGTCTGAATGTGTATGACCGGAAATCGAAAATCGGCATCGATATGTCGGGAAACGCGTTGCCATAAATTAAATCCTCCAGGCACAAGTTGTCAAATGTCCCGCATTCGCCAATGTTAATCGTTATCATGTTTCATGCTTCTCTTTCAGCCGCTCAGCCGAGTACGGTTTGCTACAGTCACGCCCATTGCCGCATGTGGGACACGGAGAGTCACTGTGACTTCCTAATCCCGAACTTGTTTGGCCGGTGTCAGTGTACGTCGCCCGCACGCCAAAATGGACCGACCTGTGTGACCGATCCGGTGACGTTGGCTACTCCGGTGGAAGAACTGCCAGCAATCACCAAACCCCAACAACAAAGCCCCGCAGTGGACAGTGGAATGGAAGACAATGGGCAAGACTCGATCGATCGGATGTCCACCACGACGGAGGACGATGTGATCGTGGTGGATAATATTGTGCAGCGGGATGATGAGCAGGACGAACAGATGGGTTCGGCTGAGGAGCACATTACCACCGAGTATCAGTCAGCGGCCTCGGAAGAGGATGGTATCAGCACGACAGACTTTATCGAGATTACGAGCGGCAACTACCCTACAGGGGAACGTTTGACGACCACCAGCGGGATGGAGCAATACGAAAATACGGATGAGTACTCGAACCTCGAAAAAGAAGTTGAGGAACAGTTCAAACAACAAGAACTTGCCGATGCCCTATCGACAACGACCGCAGCTGCTTGGGCTACCGAAATTGCCGAAGCTATCACCACACAGGAACGGGAGCAAGACCCGTTGGAGAAGAGTGACTCGTCGACTCAGATGACGATCGAGATTTTCTCCCCTTCAAATGGTGCTACAACGACAGATCGCGCTGAGACGACAACGATCACAAATAGTGAGGAACCAACTACAACCGAGCTTGAGTTCGATACAGAACCCAGTGACGTCGAAAATGAGGTAGAGATCGTGGAATATGATCGTACGGCGACACCCGTAGATGACAATGCACAGCAAGCAGCATCATTGATTCAGCAAGAAACCGTCACTACGGGTGCTACTGAACGCTTCGACGAAACAACGTTGCCATCCGCCACGGAGCATTCCAACACGGAATCGAACGATGCTAAGGAAATGACAACGACAGAGATTATTGAGCAGTATCACGATGTGCAGCTCCGCCGTCAAGATTCCAAACTGTTCGACGAAGACGATGTGGAGGAGTTGGTTGAGAAGAGCTCAACCAAGGATCGATTCGAAGCGCGCGAAACGACACGACACTCCGAGCGCGATAACGAAGTAATTGACACACAATCGGTGGACACGACGACGGAAACGCTCTTACGGTTGGCTAGCCGCACGACCGCCATGGAACCGGAAGCTCCAGTGTCAACTACAACCGTTGCTACATCGACTGCGAGTAAGTAACAAGAAATGTCCGTTAAGATTTGAATTGTGTACAGCGCCACCTGGGTGTGAGCTTGAAGAATATGATTCGTGTATAGTCTTACAGATGGCGCTGTATCACTTTATGGCAAATTGATTCATCCGTTAGCTATTCAAAAACTTGAATTATTTTCCGTTGAGGATGGTCAGTCAATTTATAGCATGTTTTCTTTTCTCAGGAATACGCACTCGGGTTGATTTGGGAGATGGTCCAGTTTCGTTAGGATTAACCTGTGCCAATACTGAGCAGTGCCAACTGGCCGATCCGTACAGCTACTGTAACGACGAAGGACGCTGCGACTGCTCCTACCGTACGCCGGATGATTCTTGCCGGGCCACCAACACCGGTTGCTCTCGCGGAACATTCCAGGTATGCTTCCTTAAGCTGTTGTAACTTTAAAATGGATGTATCTCAAACACTTTTTCCTTCTAGTGCCGCTCGAGTGGAATCTGTATCAGCTGGTTCTTCGTGTGCGACGGACGTCCGGATTGCAGTGATGCGTCCGATGAGGAGTGTAACTTCTCGCTCAAGTCAAACACCACACTACAGCGATCGAACAGCTGCCCGGAGCTATCGTTCCGGTGTGAGAAAAGTGGCCGCTGTATATCGCGGGCCGGTATCTGCGACGGAAAGGCACAGTGTCCGCACGGTGAGGATGAGGTCGGTTGTGATTTCCGCAAGTCGCGCAAATGTCCGGAACACACGTTCATGTGCCGTAGCGGCGAATGTCTGCCGGAGTACGAGTACTGTAACGCGATCGTTTCCTGCCGGGATGGAAGCGACGAACCACCGCATCTGTGCGGTTCGCGGGCAGTTCCGAACTTCTTCGTCAAATTACTGAGCGGTCCAACGGCACGGGGTCGTAACTATTGCCCGATGCGTTGCGGTAATGGCCGTTGCCGATCGACGGCGATTGTGTGCTCTGGACGAGATGGATGCGGTGATGGCAGCGATGAGGATCGGTGTTCTGTTTGTCGTAAGTATTTAATTTGATATAATATAGAATTTCTGTCAGTTTATTCATTTACACGGACCACGTCTTAAATTCCATCCGGATCGTTCCCCAATACCTAGTGCTTAATATCCTCTTATCGGAAAACACAAGTCAGATTTTTTCCTTATCGCTCGCCCAATATACCTGGCGTTAAAATGCAAATAATTCCGCAAATAGTCGCTAGCTCTTAGCAATCGATATAATTTCTGCACACCGATATATTACCACTAAAGCTCGCACCCTAGTCTGTTTCCACATGGGACGATGGTCTGCTGTATAAAATTAATACACCCAACTGCAACCCCACCCCAAACAGCTCGTCATCGAGAGAAACGCCCTTAGAAGAGAGTTAAATAATTTAGCAACGTGAAACAGCCCAGCAAAACAAACCAACACACGAGCGTGTGTTTTAACATTTTGCCCCATCCGATACTGTCCGCGGCTGTATTCATAAGTTTGATTTTTAAATGCCACTCCACATGGTTATTTATTTAACGCGCAACAGCGGGAAATGAGTAGCTCCATGGAAATATGCCCCCATTTGCTGTAGTACCACTTCCTCTCTTTCGCTCTCTGTTGCTTATCCTTTCTGTTTTCTCATTTTCTCTTCCACAGGATGCCCGGCGCCTGCCTACAACAATGTCCTGGCACCGATCGTACCGGCCGTCATGTCGAAGCCAAGGAGTAGAACGAGCCGCATCACCGGTGGACACTGGTCGCGAACATAAGTGCGGGCGAGACGCCGGGTCCGGGTGGGCCAACCGGAAGTGGTACACCATTAGAAAGAACCGCTCGTAAGGCTCGTTCGCGCCATAGGTTCGCGTTGTTTTTTTTTTATTCCTTCTCGCTATCCTACATTTCCTACTTTTTAATGTCACCGGTCGAGTTTTCATGTACCACACGTCGTCCCGTAGGTTATACTGCGTGCGGTTTTTTAAGGTACGCGCGAAGTACCATCACTCGGGGCCACTCGGACCAGCGTGCCGTGCTGTGTGCTAGTTTGTAAATAAAGCCCAACCGTTTCGGTAGCTAGCTGTAACCAGCCGCGTGCACTGGGTGGAGTGAGCGCCCTAGTGGTCGGACGAGTCGGTTTGCTCGTTTTAATGAACCGGATTTTTATACTACAGCTCCATGTTGAAACGAACGAAAGCTATATTTGGAGAATGGAAAGAATACTAGAAGGATAAGTCGATAGCAATTCACAGCAATCACGAATGGCGGTGCAGTAGACACTGGCAGCATAATAGTAACATCCCAGACTCTCCTTTATCTATTTATCGTCCATTAGTAAGGCTAGGCGTATACGGTTACTGTAGGCAGTGCGATAAATTAATATACCTTTTAGGGCAAAGATCCCGAAAAACGCGTGACAGGAGACCTCAATGTCAACTTCCCCCAAAAAGGAGCTAAAGAGGAGTGCGTATTAGTTTATTTTTCGTTTGTTGGAAGGAAAAGTTTTTCGGCTTCCGGTAGAGAATGAGTAAACACTCTTAAGAACTTCTCGATAGGCTCTTAATGGATTTTGCTCGACTCCTTCAACAATATTCCACTAGAGCACGCATCGATATGCTGATACGGGATGGTTTATTTATTTTTTGTGGTTGTGCTTTCGGTGAGCCCAACAGAATGCGGACCACCTTCGATGTGGACATTTATTTATTTCAGATTAAAAAAAACACAGCTATCAAAGGGATGATTCCGATGAACTAGAATTACTGATAAGTGAAGTAGTGGAAATGTAGAAGTGTAGGTTTTTAAAGATTACTTCTTCTAAAGAGCTCGCTAGTGCTACTATTGGAAGCCTGGTTCATCGACGGAGTTTGACGAGGGAAGGATGCAACTTCTTAGACGACGAAATGACTCCCTCAAACCCCGCGGTTCACTTATCGATTGCATGTCGTTGAATGATGCACTCCAATAGACTCGTCTTGCGTTGAATCGTTTTCTTTCCCTCACTTTCTCTCTCTCTTTCTCATTCGCGCGCTGTCTCGTTTTCATCCGCTCGAAGTACCTTCACACGTTGGAACAAGTGTGGTTCCCAGGAGCGTCCAAATCATACTGGCCATTTTTTCTACATCGACGCACTGGCATACGATGTCTATCATACGCCCGAGGGCGTTAAGAGTTAGAGCGTTAGCATTAGTAAGCGAATACATAATTTAAACTACTAATATTCTGCAGATGATGTGGCGACGTGGGAGCAGATCGCTGTACAATGTAAAATACAAATTTTAACCAAAATTATTCCTTTTTCGTTCCACTATACATATCACATTCTCCTTTGTTGTTTTTGTTTTTTCTTCACACTTTCCTACTGGTTCACTGCTAAAACAGTGCGCTTCCGTTTTGCCATTTTAATCAATCCAACGGAGAAGTTGCGTGTGTGCGATTTATTTGTGTTTGGAGTCCATTTCCATAAGCAATTCCACGCCGCTTATCGCGCGTCGCTACGGGGGTGGAACACGATAAGTTTATGTGCCGGGCAATTCCGTGGACTAGCGGACTAGCGTAGTAAAGGCGACATCTCATTCTTTGGCCGCAGCACATCGCACTGGAGAGAGAGTGCGAATCCGCACGATCGACCGGTGAACATTGAAGCTAGACGTAAATTGAGCAATGGCCGATATTTCGCTGCCTGCCCATGATTGAGAAGGTCATGGAGGCGAACGCACATTAAAGTTCAGCCAGTTGGTGGCAAAGAAAGAAAGTCAGTTAGTGTGTTGCTGATGTGATTGAAAAGATTCTTTGAGATATTCGTAAAAAATATAGACATTACAATACATTTCATGTTTTCATATTATTTTGTAACAGATTATTTCTCGTTGTCGATGAAGTTATGATGCATTAATCGAGTTCTATTGCAATTTCCTCGAAAAGAATTGTGTGGCCCTGGCAGGCGTGATGTTGTCATTTACAATTATCCAAAGGAGATGACGCATTAGCACATCGACTCGGTCAGGCATCACGATGTACACGGCACAGCGCGGATTAAGGTTAAACTTTATGGCGGCTAGAATTGATAATGAAACGAAACAACGTTTTCCTTCCCTATGCGAATCTGCACCAGACCGGAACCAGTACTGGCGACGACGCTAGAAAGTAGCATGGACAAAGCAACTATTTAAAATACAGAAATAGAAAATGGCCTGTTCTAAATGATTGAAAGCGAACATAAATCGTTAGAATGGAAATGTTGCTACAAACCTCTTCGAGTTCTATGAATATGTGTTACAGCTTTCCAGCGAAAAAAAGCGTAACCACAGAAGCGGCCACAAACATTTCTTCGCAACACATTTGCTGTCGCTTACGAATGTAAATTTTAAACTAAAACGTTATCTTCGGAACAATACTTTTAAAAGCTTGCACCATCAACACAGCTAAAAGGGATGGGTAGCCAGGGATCTCCTTTCAAGAGTCGTACGGTCGTACTGCTCTAACTCGGAAGTGCGCAGAAGCGCCCACAAAAAGTTAGCGTTCGAAAAAGCAACGACGTACGGTATACCTCTTCAACCTCTCAGTATTCATCGGTCAATGCTCAGCGCGTCAGTCGCCGTGAACCGTCCCCGTCCTGTGGCGCTGTGGTGTCCCCAGGATGCAGAAACCTACAGGATAATGCAGTATTACTAGTTAACAGTGCGTTTACAGAGTGTGTTTTGTTGGATGACCACGCTAAGAAACTAAGCAAATCAGCCAGCACGACTTCCTGTGAACGAATGTGTCCTGGTACACAGGGTTTGCTTGCACTCCATTCCACAAGGGCTGCACACCGATGGTCCGATTCGGTCCGGAGCTGCTGCTGCTACTACTACCACTACTACTGCTGCTACCACTACCATCACTGGGTGAAACAGCTGCCGTACTTCCTGTGCGTTTGTGCGGCCATACTTTGCTGGGGAGTTCGCGCGTGTGAACCGAAGGCACGTGGGCCGCTGTGGGGTAGGTAGTGGCATGTTGTGCTGCAGGAAGCGAAACATATATTGATATTGAGCGACCATATTTGAGCGACTGAATGGCAAGTGAAGAATTCATATGTTTCAAACAGACGCGTTCAATCCGATGCAAACGATTTATGCGCTTCCTTTTACAAAACCTTTTAGTTTAGGGGTTTCTTTTTTATTTTGTTCGTTTGTGTACTGTCGCTCTCCCAGTGTAGAAGGAAAAAAGACAGCATCTGGACACTGTGCATGTGTCTCAATTCGGCTGAGCGGATAACAGCATCGCGTTCGCATCAGCATCAGCACGATGCTCTCCGGGCTTTCAGTGCCGAACGGTTCGTTCTTCGCGTAGGCTTGCAAATTGCGCGCTCGTTAGTTCAGTTTGTGTGCGGGCCAGTGTGAAGTTTGCTGACGCGCGGAATGTACAACATTTGACGCAGTTTCGCCACGGGGCTAGGATTTTGCAATTCTAGCAAGCGTTTGAGAGGTATGTCGTGCAGGCATCGTTCAAGATGTTGGCGAGTGTGTGAGGGATTTTCCGCAGCTCGGTATGATTGTCCCCTAGCCGTGGGGAAATGTGTAAAATTCGGCAACACTGCACAGCACAGCACGCCAAGTGATTTATTTATAACATCGAACGTGGTGTGCGTGTGTTTAGACGCTTGAAGAGGTCTGCCGGGAAATTAATATTTACATCTGTTCAGTGCGTCAGTTCAACATAATCGACCACGGGAACTGCAGAGTGATTGTTGAGGATTTCGCTGTTAATCGTACGGTGTGAGATATGTCCCCTGCTGGAAACGCTGTCGAGATAACGTTGGTGAGAGACTGTCATGAGCCTGATGAGCGTCTAATCACGAAAGACGCGTGTCCGTAGTGTGTAGTCTCTGTTTGACCTGACAAATGCGGCTGCTATTTGGTGATCTAGGATAGCGTGACTCAGTGGCATTTGGTGTGTACACTTGAAGTAATCCGCATTCGTTGCTTCCTCCCCCGTGTTTGTTGGTAGTGTCAATCGGTGCAGCACTGTGGTGTAGTGTTAAAAGGCGCCATAAACGACAGTTTGCTTTATTATCAAATATTCATTCCACCGGTATTGAACGGAAGACATCGAGTTTTGGAACACTTTGACACCCGTTCGTGTGGCCATTGTCGAGCGAGATACGATCGACAGACGTAGATTTTATCGTGTGGCGTCTAACATTTGTCATCGATTCATTGGGATTGATTTTGTAGACGATTACTGATCCCGTGTCATCGAACTATCCACAACCGCGAGTCATTTCCACACCTTCAGACAACGCAAACATTCATTAGCATTCTCGTGCGAATGCTAGTGCTTTCTAGACTTCTTCCAAATTAAGTAAGCGTACCAGGGTTGCCATGACAAAACCGGATACCTACAAACATATGCGTCTGACTGTGAATACATGGTGTGTTTATTAATTGTAAAAAACCGTTTTTTTTTTGGCAATCGTACAAAGCGCGCCTGGGTTGCTATTGATGAACGTATAATTGTGTTCAGCGCCATGAAATGAGGTGGGGAAGAAAATGGCGATTAGTTGAATATAAGAATAATACAGCAGACGGAAATAATGGCCCAACACATGTGTGTTTGTCAACAAGACCAACGTGAAATACAACCGAAGTTTGCCAAACCGCACAATGATGGTGATTAAAAGTATGCGGTTGGCTGCAAAATGTAAGTGCTGGCATGTTCTGATTCGTCTGAGAATTTGAGGATCGAGACTGATAAAAATTGGATCGGATCTGGGATGTGATCATGCGCTACTGTGTGGAATAATAGCCCGTTGTTTTTGAAAACAATTAAAAAATAATTTGTAGCAGTACTTATCTAGTTCAACTATATTCTGTACTGTTGGTAAAGTGCCATAAGTCATGCTTAATTAAAACACAAAATAGTATCGAAAACTTTCCCTCCTTATCCCAAAGCCCTCAATTGGAATGCTTAATCATGAGCCTTATTAAACCAATGCAATAATTTAGATTCGGTGGTATAGTTGGTAATGACGTTGGTTTTACACGACAGGACCGGTCCAAACCCCCATTCGGACCGCACTACCCATACACAGGAGTCGTGGAAGAATAAGAGAAGTCTGCTGTTAGTTAAATCAATTACTAAGAAGGAGGAAGGTATCAAATTGTTAGCACATCCAAAGTAAGTTACAATATCGAGAAAATAAATACACAAAGTCCTTGACAGCTTTTGCAGTAATCCTGTTCGTTTAATCATGGAAGAAACCTAAAGGCATCCTTCCTTTCGTATTAAAGCTTCTGCAAACTTTAATTCCCTCCCCGAAAAATGGCCCATTGTCGTAGACATAACCATTTTAATAGTGTTACCTATCAGGCACAGGGAATAGCGTTTTCTATTACACAAGAACATAAAATCCGGTCGATGGCTCAATCAACGGTAGAGTCCTTTAACATTGGTCGTGACGTCACAGCCCCAGGAATTAGTCATCCGGTTATTAATCAAACAGAGTTCGTCACCAATGCTCACACCGAAACACACACCCACCCAACAGGGACCAACGGAAGTAGTCCTCTTTCCTTTCCTTTCGAGTGTGGTTCGATTTTGCCAGCGTGCTTCAACTTTAGCGTTGAATGAGTGTCGGCAATTACTCAAACTATAGAGCAAAATCGGTCTCACTATCATGGGGATAGTGGAGTGGATTTTACGAGCAGCCAGTGGAAAGATTCGTCCTGTGCCATTCTGCGGACAAGAGAGAGAGAGAGAGAGAGCGAGAGAGAGAGAGAGAGCGAGAGCTGGATAAGACTCTTGTAGCCCCCGAGGTATGTAGTAAAGGGTTCCCGTAATAGGGCACGGAATTATTGATGCATTGTGCCACGTCGTTAGTGGACCTTGAATAGATTTTCCCGGGCCCGGGCAGGGGAAGCGATAGTGAAAGGAAGTTCACGGCGTCTACCAGATCCTTTCCGTTTCCCGGCAGCCCAGCCAAACACGGTCGTTGGCTTTTGCTGTTTGCTGTTCTCTTTCTACTTCCGGGGACTTGTGACGATGTGTGTCTGGCGGTATTGTGCAGTTGCACTTGCACAGCTTGTGTCTTCGAACGAGATACTAAGACGAATACGGAAGGGAGTAGGAGCAGGGGAGTCTGGAAGTCCGTTGCGAAAGGATTATTATAAAGCTGTGAAACCATTCAGGTCGGATAGTTTGCCAAAGTTGGGATGAATTAATAATGGTTGAAAATTTAAAGCCGGATCCTTCACCGGACGTTCGGTAATCGCTGGAGAAATATTTCAATTGAATTAAGTTTCGGAAGGGATTCGGAAAGACTATTTCATTGACTAGATAATGGAGATTGCATTATTAACCTTGTGAACTGCATATAAACGTGAACAAGTGTATAACAGTTTGCAACAAATAAACAAATCTTATTTTATGTAAAATTCCCCTCCAGATTTTATGAAACTAAAATTGAAGAAATGGTCTCACAAGAAGAATGTACAATTGAAGAATGGTCAATGGGACAAGCTTCGTTGCACTTTCATATTCAGAATATTGAGAACATAAGATTGAGCGTTGCGTAACAGATCGCCTACGCGCGATCGTATAGAAATAGATTCAATAGCTCAATCTCTGCTCACGGAAGCAGCGTAGAATAAGTTACCCAAGGGCTGAGAACAGGTCAAAGAATAGAGCTGTTGTACGAATGTTCGTCTTCAATTACTCTCAGCCGTGCCTGTCCGTGACGATCGTGTCTATCGCTGCGCTCGATCGCATCCAAATCGGACTAGATGCGCGTGATTGCATCCCATTCATGCTCGGACCACTGCACCAGCTCCAATGCTCCGGCAATTCCCTCCATTGTGCAATGGCAGGAATTTAATCAGCGCCATCAGCCGGTCAACGTGAGGACCGGTAGTAATTATCGAAAATTCCCACCGTTGAAGTATGTGCGTTTTTTGTTATGAATGTGCGAATTCAAGCGCCAAATATAAGGTTACCTCGCGCACTGTCTGAACGCAGTAAACTTTTTAATGACTTCTACCCTTGTGACCTCCAAAAAACCGGATAGATTTAACATAAAAAGACCTTAATAAAAAACAACATCCATCTAACATCAGTTTTGCCTTGCTTGGTAGCTCTCCCATACATGCTCTGTGTGACCTTGACGCTAAGACGCATCATTAAACGATCACTGTTATGCGTTGTCCAGATTTTTGTGGTTTTGCCAAGATTCGCACACGCTACGTTCACCGGGGTAAGCGATGTTTGGCCTTGGATCGTCATGCATTGATGCTCTCGATCACCAATCAGCATCAACAACAAAAATCCCATGATGACATCAGTCGGGTACAGTTGCCTATTGCCTGTGTAGTGATAGGAAGCCTCAGGCATTAATCTCCTCGAAACATATCAATGGAGCAAGAAGATCTCAGCAAAAAGTCAAGCATGTCAATTACTGAAGAGATAGAGTGTAAAGTAAATAATGAACCAAGTCTTTGTCGGGGTTTATATTTTTTGTTGACTGATAGGAATTATTCGGATGAACTACGAGCTACTCTTGCGTTTAATGCTACAATGTGCTTTAAAGATTTCAAGAAGCAAATTAGATTAGATAGTTCAGGAATTTCCTTATAGTAGCGTATCATATGAGATCATGTGTACATGATCATGACTCTTTTTAGAATGACCAATGACAGTAAACTCACGATCTCCGGTACTGTATTGCCACTGGACAGCGATGAGTAATCTCTGGTGATGTGTTCTTTTTGCTTCCTCCCAGCAATGAGCATACACTATGAAACTATCGGTGTTACAGACACTGCTCGAGCCCGCGACATCGCTGGCGGTATTCAGTAAGAAGCAACGGCCGCAACATGCCACCTGCACCAACAACCGGCGCGACAATGGCCGTGGCCTCCTGCACCAGGACAAGTGTGGCCGTGCGCCGGTCCTGGCGCTTGGGCTGCTGTTTTGCATCACCGTGTACCTGTACTTTACGACCACCACCTGGACCGATACGACCCAGATGATCGTGACCATACCGGCAGATGATGCCGACCTACCCGGACCAAAAGGTAAGCCCCTAATTCGTACAATCCACTACAGTCTGATGGTGTGCCTGCACGTGTGCGTTTATTTTGGTGCTGCATGATTCCTACAGTGTTTGTGTCCGTGTGCATGTGTGATGTAGTTTGAACATCAAACTAAAACTATCCATTAAACTCTGTTATCACTGAGGTGTTGTTTGTTTTCTCATAAATAGAGTTTTTTTTTATTAAAAAAAATAGAATAGAATAGACCCCATTAGTCCGTTCCAATCGTGAGTGTTCATTTTCTTGACTGGGCATTACGATTTCAATGTATGTTTTTTCGATAGCTTGTTAAATCGATAAGCAATATTATGATTGTAGTGAGACTTCCTTATGTAGTGGTTCTTTTTTTACTGTAAAGAGCAATTAAGGTTATTCCAAATATTATTTTACACACTTTGACCAGTCTCCAAACATAATAATCTTTCAGGGATTAAATTGTTGTTACTCGTCAGAGCATGAGATAACAAACGTTGATAAGATTAACTTGACATGAGCCTCTCAAAACCCTCCCAAACAAGAGTTTCCAAACAGGAGACATCCTAATCATTCTTTTAATAATAGCATTATTGAAACAAGATGTAAAATAGACTTTTTTCTTGGGAGGAGCATTACCATGAACACAATCAGTTCCAACTGGCACACAAATACATCTGGCATAAAAAAATAAATAAATGAAAAAAATAAGTTAAAAATTAAGAAATAAATAAATATTTTTAAAAATTGAACAAATAAAAATGGAGATAACAATACAACAAGAAACTACTATAATAAAACACAAAGAAACAACAACAACAGAAAACAGAATAGCAAACAGAAAGCAACAGAGACAACTCAGAGGAAAAAAAGGAACTCGGAAAATGGACAATATAAACCCTCATAAACGAATTCAAAGAACAAGACAAATAGAAAGCAGAGAAGAAAAGACAAAAGTTAGTGGAAAATAGTTTCCTTTCTTTCATACTTGATGTGGCATCAGACACTGCTATCGCCGCTGCTACTGACGTTTTCGTAACATGTGTTGCAATTGTGCTATCATGTGCTTCCATTTTCTTACGGCTGTAGCTCTTTCCGTCTCGATTGTGAGCGTTTTGATGTCATGCGCTGCGATTTTTGACGTATTCGCTTGCGTTGTTGTCTCACCTGAAAAACCCTTTATTTAACTTATTTTATATAAACATTTGCTAAGGTTTCGTTATGTTGCATCTTTCTAAGCGCGGTCTTGGCTTTGTCATCATTAGGCTAGTGAGACTCTCTGACCGCCGAGGTCTCAATCTTTATTCCGACCTATAAAGTTAATTAAATGTAATTATGTGTAATACTATGTAATAATATAAAAAAAAAATTAAAAATTATAGCATATTTCCAATCTCAAGTTTAAAATAAGCACGAGCCATAATCACATCCGTTGAGTTGTTAGCTCTCAACGGATGAATGGGGACTCTATGCTACCTTTTTATCACTCATTGCTTAAGTAGTATTTGGTGCTCCGACATGTTGTGTATGCTCTACTATATAACGAAGCTTCATAGTTCACTGGATAAAAATTTTGTGATTGTGTGATATTCACGTGGAACATTAAAAAAGAGTATACAGATTGTTTCGTAGCACACGCTCTTGCAGCGAGAGAGCGTTATCTCCCTCGCTGTGTTGTCCAGTCGGCCACCCAATCGTGACTGATCGTGGCGACATCCTTGGGTGACAGCATCCGACATTAGAATTTTAAGGTTTAAAAAATTGGAAACAATAAAACAAACAATTTATTGATCGCTTTTCTTAAAAATAATCAGTGGCGGAGTTGAGTGGCGTATTGACCGTAGTAGTGGCCACCAGGGGTCTTGGCAGACAACGAGTCTAACTGGACAAATGATGACAATGACAAAGCCTTAGAAATCTTAGATCTCAGAAAGTTCCGAAATAGCATAACCTTAGTAAATCTTAACAGGAATAATTGAAGCAAATAATTACCCTGCACCACTCCAGACCGCTCGCAAAACGACATCCAGTACAGTCAAAGATGTGAGGGGCCTCAAATATGTAAGGGGGACCTCAAAGATCGATCACACCCCTCCCCACCACCCATGATTTGTATCCTTAAACAAGGACATTTCCCCAAGCTACTTATACGGCCCGAACTTTCATAACGCTCAGGGCTTGCCATCAGCATAATTCGCTAACAAAAATAATGTAACACATCCCCGAACATCGTGTCACAACATTAAACAAAACACATGTTTGTTCTGGAAAACACACAAATTCTGGAAATTATTACCGACTGTGTGTGGACTTTGTAGTGAACGATCGAGTAAAAGAGCTATTTTAATTTTACTTCCCCTATTTATAACCATTTGGATGAGTGTCCTTGGCAATCACCAACTGACATTTCAGAATTAATTGAAAAAACCAGCTTGGTTTCTCATTTAGCGTTATTGAGAACACACACACACACATGCTTGATTAGTAAATATTATGTTACATTTCTTATAGCCAGTTTCATTCTTCCTTTCTTGCATTGATGCGAACAACTGCCAATGATGCACCCTATAGAGCACGCTACCAAATAGAGTCACCGACAGCAGCATAATGCCGAGTTCGATTTGTTTTTAATATGTCTTTCTTATCTCCCATTTATTCCTTACCTTTTGTTTTGCGTTCAATTGTTTCTTCCCTTACCAATCCGTGCACACATCTGTGGCGCTATGAATTTTGGTCCCGAAATGCAATTCACGTGTCGCTACACCCGCGGGTTTATCTATTCGTGACATTTGTCTGTAAATGTATGATTTGATTCCGTGCAAAATAAAACAAAAAACACAAAACCTACACGCCTTGCAATTAATCTCACCGCCCCGCGTAAATTGTACCATGTGATTTTGTTTAATTCTAATGCACGCAATATACTTACACGTTCCTGTATTTTTGATGTATAAACTAAAAATAACCACAAATTGAAACCCTTCTCCTTGGGGTGGGCGGATTCCACGTTTGTTTTGTAATTGGTTTGAAAAAAATAAACAAAATAATTGATTGTTGTTGAACATACACAATAATGGCAATAAAAAACCTACTAAATCCCTGTAATTACGTAACAATGTTGAAAACAAAACAAAACACAAAAGACCAAATTGCAACAAAATGCACCAACAACCAGGCTCATGCTTCACACGCGAGAGCAGATGAACTGCCACTCACTTCCAATCGAATTATTCCGATCGTTCCCCAAACCAATGCCTCCACCACCGCCACCACTACCACTGTTGGCAACGCTGCCGTCTTCCCCGCGATCAACAACAACCACATCCCGAATGGCACTCTTACCAACGTGTCGCCGACGGTGGTGCTCGAAAATGGTTGCAATCCGGCTACAACTGATCATCATTCGACGGTGGCGGGGGCACCCTTGCTTACTAACACCACCACGTCCGAACCACACGATCCATCCGCTCCAGTGCCAAAAGGGTTCATCGTGTGGGGACCGAGCTGTCAGATCATGGATCTAAGCCCGCTAGCCAAGGATGTGATGCGGCTGTTCAGCAAGGAGCGGTTTGTGTCGTGCAGTCCCAAACAACCGCTGACAACGATCGAGCAAAACTTCGACAACGACACGGTACTGGTGCGCTTCCATCACGATCGGATGGATGCGTTCGTGCCGCACTATATGCGGTACGTTCGGTGCTGTTACCAGAGCATCGAACGATCGGGGACAAAGGATAAGGCTGATAAAAACTTCTGGTATGTACTAGAGAATGATAATAATCACTCTTTTCAATTAGTTGAATCAGCGATTTGACTCTTGACTCATCATTTTGAGAATCATCCAACTTTTTCATACTACACCGCCGATGAGTACTTCTTTTCCATTCAACTCACTCACTTACTCTCCGCTTTTTCGAGTATTAACTAACTCACTTATCGTGCTGACCTGTAACTCACACTTTTGCTTTTCGACTCACTCACATTCTGCACCAACTCATTTTGTGTATCAACTCATTCATTACCCTCCAAAACCAGTGGCTCGATGTTTGGCACAGCGAGTGAGAAATCTTGCAGCGACTAATCGACTCAATCACGAGTTCACTCATATAGTAGCACTCATATTGTGCGACTGTTCATTGGGTTATGATAAACCGACGCGGACACGACACTACATCCTGGCGACGAGGATTTTGGATCATAAAACATAAACAGAACCTCAAATTCAAAGTGGGGCACTCCAAATTCCTTCCTTGCATTCCTTACAGTTGAGGTTTGTAGATGTTTTTTTTATAACTATATAACTCTTTAAAGAGTAACAATTCAGCTTGCATGTAGTGGAAAGAGAGTTTCTTTTAATTTCCCGTTCGTTTATTATTGTTGAAAATGTGGGAAAAGTTCAATTTGGAACCGTCAATCTAAAAGTCCAATGCAATGAAAAGACCGACCGACTTGCCAACGAGGGTCGGCTGTATTCACCCGATTCGAATGTTATCATATCCCTACGAGACTTCATCAATTGGACCTCCAACAAAATAACCTAACACTGGAACACCACCTGACATGTTATGGTCAATAGACACCAACATCGAGATCATCCTATCAACCAACAAGTCAATTCAAAATAAACTCATCAATTTCCTCCGACTAAGCAACCTGTAGAAAGAGATTATAGGGCCCAAAATCTTTATAAACCAATCAAACAACAACCGGTCGCTCGCCACGAGTTACACGCAGCGTGTGTGGGTCTGCGCTGGATGTAGCCAACATTATGATCAAATGCAAAAAAATATAGTTATATGCTAAACGGTGGGCATATTATCTAATCGGACACAGAAGAGAACTGCACACCATAAACGACCATAACGACGACACATTGAAGTGTGTGTGTGTGAATGCACATGTGTCCTAAAATCAGGAAGAGCGATCGTAAATCGCTAGGATCGACCTCTTCGATTGCGAACATCCGACGAATAAAGAACTCATCGAGCCTCATCATTATATATATAAATAGGGTGTTTGTCAGAGGGGGATATCTATTTTAAGTCATCGACATTCGCAATGTTTTTGGCGAGGTCTTTCAGAGAACGAATCTTTTTTTCTCTATACAATTCTCATGGAGCTGATACTGTTTAATGAGAGAGAACATTGGATTAAATGAATTGTGCAGTAGCTAAGTGAACCTACGGTTGGACCGAGCAGTGCGCCGCGCAAGGTATTTAAATAAGACGTTTTGGGATTGATTTTCATGATAGGATTGTATGAAAATCATCTGAATTTGGTGACGTTTTTGTTTTCTATTGATGTATGTAATATTTAGCACCATTTGTAGCAATAAAATGCGGTTTATTTCAAAACATTTCATTTTCACATAATTCCTAATAGCACTAGCGCAATGTGTTGAAATAATTTTCAAATATTCCAAAAGCGCAATGTGTTGAATTTTCTTCAAAAACTATTTTATTTTGATAAAACCGTTGGTCGCAACCAATGACATGGTGGAAAAACATGGTGTAATAATAATTAGTTCAGAAAGGTTATAATTCAACGGGGTGGTCAGGTGGCCGAGGAGATAGCGGCGCCGGTCTTAAACGACAGGACCGGAGTTTGAATCTCCCATCCGGTATGCCAGAAATGACAGGCATGACCGAGTATGTCGTATGGCCAAAAAAGAAGTAGATTACCATGTCCGTTTAAAATGCAAAAGAGTAGGTAATTTGAAAGTAGCTAGGCGGAGCAAAGAGTCAGTGAGTTGAAACTCACAAGAGTAACGAAAAGAATTAAGAAAAACTCATCGAACTGCGTTGAATTCATGCATACATTTGCAGGAATCAAATCACTTACTCAATCTTACTCAATGCACACACGCGCTTGCAAAATACGTTTGACATGTGGGATAATTTGTTTAACCGTTTTCATAGGGTTGGAGAGTGTATAGCGTTCAACGAATCGTTCCTCTTGCCTCCTTCGATACGGAACGGAGTCCTAATACGATGCAAAGCAGGTGTTTCCGAATCGAGCAAGTCAAAAAAGGCTATCTACACTAACGTACATGCCCTGATACGTCCGCAGCCGAATGTCCGGGAACGAATAGATAAGTTCAACGGACGAACAGAGAAACGACCGCTCAGCGTACTCATGATCGGCATTGACAGTATATCGAGACTGAACCTTATTCGTGCAATGCCCCACACGGCACAGCTTCTCTATGATATGGGTTGGTTCGAACTGAAAGGATACAATAAGGTAGGTAGAGCACTAGTATTTTGTTGGACAATGTTAAAACAGAAAAAAATATATCTCTTTTAAATACAGATAGACGATAACACTTACCCGAATCTGATGGCAATACTAACCGGGTACAACAACTCACTCGCCTACTCTGTGTGTAACCCGAAGAAGGTGGGCCAACTCGAGGAGTGTCCGTTCATGTGGAAGTACTTCGCCGACAATGGGTACGCGACGGCCTACGCCGAGGATGAGGCCAGCATTAACACGTTCAACTACCACAAGTACGGCTTTGTGACACAACCAACCGACCACTACTTCCGCCCCGTAGCACTAGCGGCGGAGAAAAATCTTTCCAAAAAGATGAAAAACTCTCTCACCTTTTGTCTCGGGTATCAAAACTATGCCGACTACATCTACCAGTACGCGCTAGACTTTGCGTCGCAGTACCGTAACGATCCGTACTTCGGACTGTTCTGGACGAACACGTTCAGCCACAATGACATCAGCGATCCATCCTCAATGGATCTGCGCATGAAGTACTACATCGAGCGTCTGGAAGAGCGAGGAATTCTAAACAACAGCATGGTGGTGTTCTTCAGCGATCATGGACTACGCTTCGGACCGGTGCGTATGCTGCTCACGGGCTGGCTGGAGGAACGATTGCCATTCAATTTCATCTGGCTGCCCGATTGGTTCCGCGAGGAGCATCCGGAGATTGTGCAAGCGCTAAAGATTAACCGCAATCGGTTGACGAACCCTTACGATCTGCACGCCACTCTGAAGCATGTACTGGAGCTGTCGGGACGCATCGATAATCTTCCCGGGCCGCTTAGCTGCCCGAACTGTCAGAGCATCTTTGTGGAGGCGCCGTGGAATCGATCGTGCGAAGAGACGGCAATCGAGTCGCACTGGTGCACCTGTGCCAATTTTCAACCCATCGACAAACGGTCCCCGATGGTACAGAGGGCGATTGCATTCGTGATCGATTACGTGAACCGCGATCTGGAGGATCACCGGAACAGTACCACGTCCAACTACGCGTGCGCAACCCTATCGCTTGGTTCCATAACGCTTGCTAAAATGGCACACGAACCGAAGGGAACGCTACCCTACAAAGACTATCTGCTCATCTTCGAAGGTAAACCCGGTGGGGGGAAATTCGAGTCCACGGTAAGGTACTACCAGGAACGGGATGCGTTCGAGATTACCGGGTCGATCAGCAGGTTGAATGAGTATGCAAGTCAAAGCGAGTGCATGCATATAGACTACCTGCGGAAGTATTGCTACTGCCAGCGTACTAAACTTTTCTAAGCGAATAGCGATATTTGTAGTTAAACTGTTAGTAATTTTTAACGCGGCCTAAACTAGCGAATGCCCCTCTAGGAGCGTTCTCATTTCAAAGCTTGTAAAGCATATTTTCCTACACCATTCCAACGTAGAATATCGACCTTCCCTAGCTTTAATTTTACTTCTAAATCAATTCATGTTTCGTATTTCATGTTTCTATTATTGGTATGTTGTTAACTCTATTACCCACGCCCAGCGCTACAACCTTTCAAGCATGTGGGAAGGACTCGCGTAGCGTAATGCATTATCTAACGAACCCAGCACCAAACCACTTACAAACGAATCGAACAACGTTCCTTTTTGTTAGAGCAAACTCGTGTATGAGCAAGCTATTTGGTAGAAACAATGTGTGGCAATGAGGGCAAGGCGGAATAAGAATTTGTAGGACTAAGAAATGTAGAATCGTGATCTGTAGAACAGTAGAGTGAAATGTAAGGAATGAAGAATCTCAGACAGAATCTCAACAGCGAAAGCAATGCCGTACGAATTGAATTCGTAACGAAATTGCTAAAGATCTGAGCAAAATTAGTGAATACAGTTGGGTCGCTTCATCTTTTTAGAAGGGTAGTTTACAACGAAATCATTCTCCCAGTGTAGAGCTCGACTCAAAAGGAGTATATATATTTTGACCCTTATTATTGTTACGATGCATATTTTTTTAAATTATCGATGATGAGTTCCATGAGTTGTACGACGACCTCACTGTCGTACAACGGATTAAACCCGCCAGGCTCCGGTGGGTTGGTCATGTCATGAGAATGGCACCGGACGACCAAACCCCTAAAGTCCTTTTAGGCCGTCCACATGGACAGAGGAGGCGTGGTAGGCCCAAACTGAGGTGGAACGATGGCGTTGATGCGTCCGCCACGAAGGCCGGGATAATGAATTCCCAGACGAGGCATTCGAGGACTTCTGCAGCAGGCCAAGACCGCGTAGCGGTTGTAGCGCCGGATAAGTAATTAAGTAAAGATCATGAACTAGGTTGCATGATACAAACATTAGCGTAAGTTAAGTTAATTTAGCGTGGACCAACATGCATGCTAGTAGCGGACCGCTGTAGAGTTGCAACGAATGTCACTCGCATCGAACGGGGAAGGTGTTTTTGTGGGTCTATAAACATATATCGTACAAGGAACCCACAATGTTGTGAACTAGACCTGAGGTTATATCCTTTAGAACGTGAGTCAAAATTTACATTCATTCTGAAGTAGCGTCAAAAGATAGGAACGAACTCGTGAGAGCGTTCGTATTGCGTAATCGATAGTAACCGGTAGTAAATGAGATGAAATGAAACAAACATCAAACCTAGCCTCGATAGCGCACAAAGCAGAGGAGGGACAATTGCTAGTGATTACATTTTACGAACAATAGAAACCATAAGATATTGCATGTTCAATGCTCCCCCGGTGTGTTAGGCGCGTCTGTGCATAGTTGTTTGCTGGCTTTTGTGCCAGATTTAGTAGTTGAAACTCCCCTCCCGAAAATGGTTAGGAACCGATATACAACACTAGACGGAAATCAAACAATTGTGAAGGAAACCGAACTAAAAACCAGATGAATACTATTTTACTTTTGTTATTTACGAATATTGGCATTCTTGGACAAATGCAGTGAAAATGGTTAAATAAATGGATTTAGAAGATCATGAATTATGAGTGTGTGTTTGTTTTGTGAGCATGTGGAGCTTTAATTTGATTAGTGCATTAAAGGTATTGACCCGGTTTCAGGGCTAAGCAACTGACCTACGAAGTTCAAACTTTTTCATTTTTTCCTCCCTAGAAGACACAATTTGTGATGAGAAAAATAAGAAAATGTATAAAGGTGTAGCAGTGTCAACGGATGATTAGAAGATATTCATGGATTGACACACCTTTCTATTTCGGATGTTGCTGGCGAACCCTGATATCTTCTTTCTGGCCTTATGAACTCCCTCAAACGACTTTACAGACAGAGTTGTTCGATGATGTTTCAGCGAGGAGTCTAGCCCACGAGAGCCTAGCGAGCCTAATTCGTTTTTCGGTAGTGACTTAAGTGTACAACCCATAGAGCTCGTTATCGCAATGAATCCTTCAAAAATCCTCAAAGACATACAGAATCAAAACTCTGTAACACTTCAAAGTATTCTTCAACTTTAGGGAGAATCAATACCTGAGAGACTTACTTTTTTGCCAAAGATAAATGAAACTTCGGATGACTTCTAAGATGTGATCCACTAGATCGTTGGTGTAGATCCATTGTTGTAGAATTCTCCACAATTCGAAACGCGAACATTGGACTTTGACTTCTGGGGTTCGATTAAGGTTACGTTTATTTACCAGCGAAACGTGTGGTAGAGTTGTTACAAAAAAATAAACTCCGAAATCAATAGTTACTATAACCTGTTTACGTTCTCCAGTTAAATAGCCGATTGCTAAATTCGCAACATCTGTTATTTCGTTGGATAAGTATAGCCATTTTTATTTCGCATATGTGTATGGTAAGAACTAGGAGATATGATAATACGCTACGAGATCCTACGTTTCATCCCTTCGATCGTTGTTGGTCGCTCCGAAGTGTGCATTGAAGTACGCATCGAACCTGGATACGGCACTGCAGGAGCTGCGTGCACTTCGTCGATCGTTACCAAAGCTACCACCCGCAAACGCACCATCGTCCAGTTGATCCACCGAGAAGGTACGTGTCGTTAGTAACATCCCAACAGCAGAGGTTGTCCGTGTGATGTTCCCTTGGGACGGAAACTTGGCAAAGCATGTGCACACTTTACCCAAAGCGATCGATCCTGACGGATCGGTGCTTGGGCCGGGTTGAGCCTGGGATTGCTGTTGCTGTTGCTGCAGTAAGCTCTCGGTACCGCTTGGCGGTAGATTACTGTTCCGCATCATTTGTATGTACTCTACCTTTACGATACGTCCGTTGCAGTTTGAGCAGTACACGGATCGTGGCTGAGTAGGAGCGGCCGTTGTCTGAACTGACTGTTGCGTCTCCGCAAGATGTTGCTCCCGACAGACAGGACAGTACTTGCGAATCATTTCGTAACTGCTGGTTGAGGAGGTGATAGGAGCACAGGTCGTGCTGGTATTCACAGGATGGTTGATAGGATGGCTATTTGATTCACACAGACAAGAACTTCGTGCAAGCGAAGCGGAAGTTGTGAGTTGTGATTGAACCGTTCGGTTGGAGTCGATTGTTTCCTGACTGCTACCGGTTGAACTGAAAGAAATGCAGATGTTGCTTGTAAGTGGATCAAACACGAATAAAATATGTGCATGTGGATACTTACACCCCAAGCTCTTCTGATGGTCCGTTCCCGTATCCGAATAAATATGCATCAATCTCCTGCATATGGTCGATGTCCAAGGAGTTGAAGTTGTTTTGCGCCACACTAGACGGAGGCTGTTGCCGTTCCAGCCTTGGTTCGTCTAAACTGCCGCCAAAGGTTTGCCACGGACGCTCGGAACGATTGGAACCGTTCCAGATAGAAGATATATGTATGCTACGGGTAACTGGTATAATGTTGCCAGCCGGTGACATACTAGTACTGGTGTTAATACTGTTACTAATACCGACACTTCGATCAGCGTTCACAACGTTACTACCAATTGTAAAAGGCATCGGAGCGATAGTGTTGGAAGTTGGCAGATGAGTCGCGATGGTGGATTCTGCAATCGTAACACTACCGCCCGTTGTTCCACCAATAGCGCTGGGTAAATAGTTTACTCCGACCGCGATCGGAACAGTGTCTTCCGGATGGCTGACCGACATACCGCTGCTCGCAACGCTGGCCGCTGGCTGTGTGGCACCATGCATCGCGAAGAACCGGGCATTGCTTTGGTCGTACGTTGGTGGCGGACTGGACGTGGAATGGCTGACGATGACGTTCTGGCTCGGGCCCGAAGACGGCGCTGGAGTTTCTGTAAACGCCATTCTGAATGTCAAAGCTTACACTACGGAAATCTGATTCGTGCAAAGTACGGCCAACAAAACTCACCCAGTATGCGGGAACTGATGAAGAAATCGCCACTCTCCTCCAGATTGCTCCAATTGGCCATTCGTAGGTCGCGATCCTCTTCATCGATGTCCGCATCGGAGTATCGATCGTAAGCATCACTGTCGAGTGGACCATTATCGCTCATTCCGGCACCCAACCCCAGCGAGTAACCGCTAGTCGAGGGTAAGCTTTCCGATTCTGGAGGCAGCTGCACCTCCAGGATAGGGTTGTTCACTTCCGAAGTATTGCTCTGCCTGCGAGAACGTCTCATGCGGCTGCGTCGACCGGAAGCAGATGAAGACGACCGTCGACGGCGCTTCCGCTTCATCTCTTCGTCCATGCCAACTTTAATGATCTCATCATAGTCCGGTGGCGCTTCGTACATTGGAGGATCATCCAGTTCCTCCGCACCGTGGGTATTGTTGCTGTCTACATGAATAATGCTCACTAAAGATGGATTCTTTGCAGTACTGCGGCTGCGCAACGGAGCGAAAAATAGGACTTACCTAAAAGCTCACTGATAGTTTGCAGCTGACTCTGCAGTTCTCGTTGCTGACGTGCTCGATTGCCAGTGCGATAGAGCAGTACGATAAGAGCCGATATGAGCATGATCAAACCGAGGCTGCTCGCAATAAAAATGATGGTAGCCGTACGGAGATCCGGATAACGATCCATCTTTGGGAAGTAGTAGTTCGGGGTATGCGCATACCAGCGACGATCCATCGGTCCGTTCGACCATTCCTGTACGCAGCTTTCCGGCTCGTCACTGTCATCACCGCAATGATCGAATCCATCGCAGTGCAACTGTATCGGTATGCACTTACGATTCTGGCACAGAAATTCAGTCCCCATGTAGCAATCTGTAGACCCAAAAGAGATGAACGTTCGTTAAGCATTGCGAGGAATTAAGCGAAGTTATCTTAATACTCACCCAGATAACTGAAACCCGAATAGACTAAAGCCATACGTGAAAGATGTCCAAATGAGGCTCTCAGATGTACATAAAACCCAGACGTTAGTGGAACCACTAGATCTTTCTTTGCGACCGCACTGTCCACCTTCGTCACACTGAGCACCGTTCCATCCGAAGTGGTACCTTGAATGATCGTCAGCATGGAATGTGGACCTAGCTTCTCGAACGTATCCACCTTCAGCGAGAGATGCGTTTTCAGATGAGCGTACGTATTCGGAGGCTTCAACAACCATACACAGTCGTATATGCGCGTCTCGTTGGCATTATCCAGCATCTTCATCATCGTAATGGCACCACCAATGTTTTCGACCACTCCACCACAGTTCGTGTTCGGATGGAGTGACACGTCCGATGCGCTGGCCACGTGCAGGAAAGACACCAGCGCACGATATCCTAGCCCAGAGCCACCGTTCGCATAAAACCGTATGATCATCGATGGGCCGGTACTTTGAAACACCGGAGGACGGAATATTGCTCCCGATATAGCACCCAACCGTTGTCCGTTCCAATCGTAGAATTCCATTGTGGATGTTTTGGCCAACTGAAAATCGCTGAAGATGACGTTGATCCGACAAGCCTCGACATTGCAGCTGAGTACATATTCCTTTCCGAAGTCCCGGGGATAGTACGATGGAAAATAGGGCGTAGTAATGATGCGTTGATGGAGATAGTTGTTAATACTGGTGACATTCTGAGCGGGACCTGGATTAGCTTGAATAGTTTCACGATTGCCTGCGGATGGTACAAACGCCCACCAACGTTAGTGTCCAACAATATAGAACCACATCCAAGATCACTTACGTTCCGCTACATATTCCAAGGTGAATGCATGCGTGTGGTTACTCCAGTAGACGAACTTGATCAACACCGAACGGGTTTGCGTTTGGTAGACAACATCGTGGCCACAGTTTCGCCGACCGGTGTGTTCCGTCGAATCGAACGGTGGCTCAGTAAACTCGAGATAATCACACCGGCAGGGCGGTTCATTATGCACGGAACACTTGGCCGGAAAATTCGAGTAACTGGGATGGAATTGCGAAATCGATAAGAATTACAATTATTATCCAACACTGAGCAGATCCGCCGCACGCGCTTCGCGCCACACTTGGAAGCGGTGATAGTTGCTGCTTACCTTAATGAGATTTTAAAATTGCACGACGGACAGGTTACCAACTCAAGGGTGCATACGTTGGGGACAGCGGTTTGGTTTGCTAATGCTGTTCGAGGGATCTACAAGAATTGAGTTGAGATGGTATGTTGGTTACGTAGTTACAAAAGGCGTCTGTAATCTAAATGTGAGTAGCAAGGATCTCGCAATGGCAATTTAAAATCTCTGAAGTTATAATATCACAACGAAGAAATCAAGTTTCAGGAGAACTCTTCATTTCCGTTTGACAAAGCCTAATTTACGTAGAATGCATTGCAAACAACATGGCAATAAGCGTCGTGTAATAGTCCTTGTTGCGTCTTAGTGGTTCTAAGCCCTATTATGAGCTTTGACCTTTGTATGCTGACTCAGATCATTAGTGCGTTTTGTGTGAATGAAACATTAATGCATTACAGATGTGCGCCTGCCAAGAAACGTGTGGTATTCCTCCACTGCACACAAACTCTTGCATGTATGGACCAACTTCCAATGTTCTTGAACCGTTATAAAACACATAAAGAGTCCGCCCGTGCTTGCGTCCATAGACCTACGCATTTTACAAACATGCATATCGTCGCACGCAAACACACGGTTGAAAATATCGTTCACTTCCGTTTGATTTTTGGCGCTAACTCTCCACGACACCGTTGAACGCGTTATTATGGAACTCGTAATCCAATTAACAGTCCAAATGACTCACGAAAATCGATACCTCTACTTCCAGCGACACTTACGTAAGGTACTGACACATTGGTCGCCTGCAGTTGACCACGATCTCCCAGCTCGAAGTAAACTCGATGTCCATTGTACAATCCGCAGATTTCGTTACTCCGAAACACTTTCGGCAGACATTGCACTGACGGAAGCAGAAAGGATGCACTGCACAGAACCACCAGACCGATTCCCAACGGCACCGACGAGTGCGAGCAAGGATTGCGTTTAGCCGTACGGCTACTATAAAGCATGCTCGAACTGATAAACCTTCGTATGGGGAGTTCCGTTCCGGAAGGATACTTATTTCACAAGAGCACTGTACAGAACGGCTGGCGTAATGGGGTTGATGATTGCAAAAGGTTGTGCAAAAAGGTACTGTTGGCGTAAAATTTCTCGCTGTTGAAAGTTTCGTGTTCGTTTCGTTTGAAAGTCGCGTTGATACTGATTTCCTGCTGTCCTCTTGGGATAACGACAACAGCTTTCCGGAAGCCGTACAACTGCCCAGCCCACGAAGGTGGGGATGGATGGCAACGCTAAAGGGCCACTGGGTTATATCGCACACGCAGCGGAAATGTGCAAGAATAGGCGCAAACAAAAACAAGTTACGTTGTGTCCAGGAGTGGCGCATCGTGCGACTGCCATCCAGCGTTTATCTAGCGTCGTTCCGCAATGGTGCGCAATAGTTACATCCGTTCTGCGGTTATGAACGAGGAGAAGCGGATTTATTTAAGCCTTATATCATGCAGCTTACGCGCTTCGAAAAGGATATAACAAACCGACGAATAGAGCAATAGAGGAGAGGATTTTAAAATTTGCCTAGTAACCGACCGTTGAAAGCAACCGGCTAGTTCCATAAAAGGAAATTCATTCATACAGCATGCGCCAACCCTTGTGTTTTCTTTCTCCTTTGTTGGGCCAGTTGGCAATTTTCCATGGGACAAAAGTAAATTGCCACTAATTACGACATAAGCGGACAAAGAACCGGGGTCAGAATTACGGTAGCGCTTGGTAGCATTTATTTTCACACATGAAAACCTATCCATATGTTTAGAATTCCATTTTCATGTCGCTGAGGGTAGCCGCCTTGCCTTTGAACGTTTGTTCCAGCTTGCGAAGAAACTCTTCAAATATGACCGTACCTTTGAACATGCTCGTTTTCTTGTAGTCTTTAATCTTTGAACGGGTCTCTTCTCCTTCGACGGTGTTCTTTTCATCAAACGCATTAACTTCCTTCAAAAGATCGCTATTAGAGGAGAAGATTTGGAAGTTTTTAACCGGACATCTGAGAGTAACGATGGTACACTACGCAATATACTTACATTATGGTTGGCACATCCGTTGGGTCGAATTTGGAGGCGATGTTTGGATTGAAAGGAATGCACACTTTCCCCGTTTTGGGATGCACACAGAAGGGCGATTTCAACAGATGGTTAAAACCTTTCGTAACATTTATGTCGAGCCGTGGATAGGTGAACGCCAACATTACCTCCTCGACGATAAACTTGTACCGTCGATACCTGTTGATATTGCCAGACATGCGTAGTTCCTCGAAGTATGCAACGAACTCCTTCCAGACGCTCTTCGAATCGCTGGCTCCCGCCGCTTTAAAGCGCTTTTCCAGCTCAGCTCGCATGGTCGTATCCTGCACAAGTGCCAGTAGCTTTTTTAATCCCTCCGGTTTGCCGAAAATGTTCTGATCCACCAGACATATCTCTTCGAACAGTGGGGCCACAATGCGATAGGCTCGCTTTACGCTGTGATGCATCTCATCGTGTATGATGACGCGCGAAGCTGTTCCTTCACCACCGGAAATCAACACATTCAGGTACTGTGCTATAGCGGATCGTCCTGGTGAGTCGAGATGGCGAGCGGATTTGTCCGACACCCAGCAATGGATACCACGACGACCACTGAAAACCCACAGCAGATGCTCAAAACCGAAATCCTCCCGAAGCGCTTCGTCCAGCACGCGGCATGCGATGGACATAAACTTCCAGCACAGCTGGCAAACGTTCGCCTCGTTGCAGCACGTCCGAATTTCATCATAATCGGTCATATCGATATCGAACACCAGCTCCCTTTGCACGGGCTGCATTGCAATGCCGCCACGATGGTCTTTCGGACGAATGTTGTACACCGGACCGATATCGATTTTAAACGGAGCTCGTAAACAAATTTCACGCTCAAGTTCCTGCTGCGTTTCAAACGATTGGTAGCGTATGTAAACATCGTGCTGCAGCGTGAAGGAAAATTCTCGGTTCGAAAAGACGGACGATTCGGCTGCAGTAAACATACAACACGAAATTAATGAATGTACGAAACACGAAACAGGCATTTCTCCCTGGGGAATGCACGAAACTTACAGCGCCCGTACGACATCCACCGGTAAAACTGTTTGTGGGGAAACAAACGTTTGTAGTACAGCGGCAACAAGTCCTGCAGTATGTTAGGATCGAACACTGAGTTGGTTTTCGTTGTAGAATCGTCCATTTCAGGCATCGTAAGGAGTTGTTTCTCTAAAATGTACACACACAACAGGCAACACCGTTGAATGAAACCGATTTGATGGGCAAATGGAAAAGCGCGCCAAACGCAAGGAAACAAATAAACAAACGTACAAATTGACAGTTCTGAGTTTACAGCGGCTCGCATGGTTTTCGATACAGCGGTGTCAACGTTTATGTTTTGGGCCAATTTGAACTTTTCTTTAATTTTTTAGTTTTATTTTTGTTTCAGTGTTCTGAATTATTATTTCTCACTTTGCAAATGTAGTGAGTGTTATTTAATTGATCTCATCATGTTTTGTGGCATAAATTTCAGCTCTGTTTTTTTTTCAGCTGCATCGCCAAGGTGATTAGAGCATATTATGCGCGTGGAACGTCAAACCGATACCGAACACCTTCGTTTTCTATTCACCCCAGCCTTGCTGTCATAAATTCCTCGAAAAAAAGGGAAAAGCAAAAAGGAAGAGTGTAAATACGATCATTTCCAAAAATCAAAAGTTGCCAGGTGTTTTCTGCTAAACATTCGATGCTGATACTGTTTCCGGGCTGGCGTGGAATAGGCCCACGTCGCAGATAAGGTGTAGGTGTAGCTATAACATTGCTCACGCGATAAGCATCAGCATCACCACCTTACCACCTACACGTCCATTGCGACGAGAGCAGTGAAAGCACCGTGGTGTCAGTGGCACCAGTGAAAAACATCAACATTCATCATCGTGTTGTTTGGCAAATCGTCTGCTGGAGAAATCCGTGGGCCGACCACGGAACGTGGAAGCCATGTACTGCCTGCAATGTCTCATCCCGGTGCTGTTGATTCCCAAACCGACGAATCCAGCCCTGATGCAAACGCATGTGATGTTCATCGTGCTCTACCTGATCGGCTTCTTTCTCGAACGTAAACCGTGCACCATCTGCAGCCTGGTGTTTCTGATGGCCGTATTTCTGATCTGCAACAGTGGCGTTGGAAACTGCTTGTTCTGGGGCAACTGCGAGGGCCACACGTGCGACAACGGCTAATAGAACGGACCGACGCAGAAGGAGCGAGAATGAGAGTGAGCTGCTGGGTTGGTGAAGATTTTTTTTTATTACACTTTCTTGTCTTGATTGTTTCCATCGTTTAACATCGACTAATTCGATCAATACGGCCAAAGATTTAGAGAAATGTGTAACTTATAAGTGTACCCAACTGATGGCACACTCATAGCAGTATGTAGCCGAATTAATTGTTTTATCGTTTTAAATGTTGAATTCGTTTACTTTTTTTATTCGTTGCCTATACGTTTCATTCGTTACCGCTCGCTGGAATACGTTTTAAAGAAATATTTCGAGAACACAAAGACTGCAGGACGCAGATCAATCTTAAACGCAAATGCGGTTGTGCTGTGCTTGATAGAGTGCCGTATTGAGCCTCTGAGAATTGAAAATAGCTAAGTCGTCCTTTGAACAAATTTGCTACGACGCGGTATGAGCTGATAGAGAAAAGGCCGTAGCTTACCCGATGTGATCGATACTGGAAGCGTCGTGATTAGGTCCAACTGTATATCAGATCAACAGCATCAGCACCATTAACATGCTTACAGAAACGTACAGGTTGAAAAACTTTAATAGCATATAGTAGTAGCGATACGTTTTTGGAACAGTAATGCTAATCGTATTCAGGATTAATGGTTGTTTGTTAATGATATTGGCAGTTCTAAATTCAACCGTACATCATGTATCCCCCGGCGTTCGGCCGTAGATAGCGAGCATTAAGCAAATTCCCGCCCATTTCCCAAAAGGAGTTAAAAAGTATCGTTACAAAATTATTCAAAATTAAATATCACCTGCACGTCCGCTGTCGGTCTCTCGGCGCACATTTGTGAGATGGAAACAAGTACATCGTGCCGGTGATCCGCTTAGAGCGCGCTGAACGCCAATGGGTTGCTGTAGAGCTATCCGTTCACGCCACTTCGTGCTTTATGGCAGAAACGAAAGCCTTTCACCGGTCCCCAAGGAACCTGGCGTGGCGTTAAACGTGTGCAAAGAAGACACGAGTGAACAGAACAAAAAAACACATCTTCTTAAAACGAAGCAAACAATAAGGCAGCACGCGATCGGGAACGATAACTGTACATAGTTGATGAACATAAATGTAGTATTTATTTTTTTAACAAATACATCTTGAATGTCTCTAGGTTAGCGTGTTAAAATCAATTTAAACAGCAAATGTACACTAATTAATAAAAAAAAAACGATTTACGGAATGAAAGCGTTGACCCCTTCGATCGGTATTCTTTCGTTTTGAGAAGTAAGAAACTCAGCACACGATTTAAAATCATATTTGTAGATTTATTGTCCTGCGTTAAACATACACAGTTTTGTTGCTGTCTACTTGTATCGTCCTCTCGGCGAGAAATAGGTGTGCTTGCTGTTTTGTTTTTGCTAAAATGGGAAATTTAATTTAAAAATAACCAGCTCTCTCTCTCTCTCTCTCACTCGCTTGTACTTTATACGGAAAGAGTTTGAATTTTTGCTGTGCTGTTTCGTTCTGCTGCATGAATCCTTCCAACAAACACACCGACAATACACGTCCCATCTTTTTTCGTTTTCCCCCCAAATGCGTATGCGTTCACTTATCACTTCGCGCAGGCAAACAAATGCTTCAGAAGCACACACGCATCATGTGTGCTGGCCTTGGCAATGTTTGCCTATCCGCACCTTCGTTCACTTCAAAATCCAAAAAACATATATATTTACATATTCTTCATTCGCCGCCCTTCTCGACGATGTGTGTGTGTGTTCGACCACGTTGAGATTCGCTGATTTGTCCGGATGTTATTCTATCGTACTGTTCGGTCGTTCTTCTGCGGTTGTCCCGCAATAGTATGTAGTACCAGCAGTTTTAAGTCCATAGTTGTGTGGTAAATCTGCCTTTTAAAATCACATCTTAATTTGTGTTTGTATGTGGTTCGGGGCGCACATAAACAAAAGAAAGAGTAGAAGAAGGAAAAAAACAAGCCCATAGGGTGTTGCAGATAGGGATTACCCTTGCCGTGGTAAACCCGTCCTTACGATCGATTTAAACCGATCGCGGTTGGACATCTGGAATGGAGGAATGAAGGTATTGTTAGCTTGCTGTTAGCTCCATTGCACAAACGGTCTACTTACAATGTGGACGAACTGCGTCCTCCTCGGAGGCGGAAGTTTCCACAACCTTTCCGGGCAAGCTAATGGGCGTAAGCAGACTGCGACCATAGTGCATCCGACCCATCGGAAGCATTGGTTGAGGTTCGGCCTGTTGCTGCTGTTGTGGCTGCTGTTGTTGCGGTGCCTGTTGCTCCGACTGTTGGTGGGCCTGCTGTTCCTGTTCCTCCTGGTGCACCATTTCCGGCTCGGTCGGGCGTGGTGGTTGCTGTTCCTGCAGCTCACGCTCATCCGAATGTGGCGACGGTCCTTCCTGATCCGGTACGTTACGATAGGAATCGGTTTCTTCATCGCTTTCCTCCGACTCGGCAATACGGGCAATCAGCGAACGCAGCTGCTCGGTAAACTTCTGGGCAGCGAAGTCAGCCACGTTCATCTCATCCGACGACGGCATGGGGAACTTATGGATCGCCATATCGATTGGCATCTCGCGGATTTGGACTTCCTGCTGCTGGGGTGCCTGTGGCTGGGGAGCTGACTGCTGCTGCTGTTCCGGTTCCGGTTGGTTGCGAATGATCTGGGGCGGCAAGAATGGGCGCATAATCTCCGGGATCGGAATACGCTGCAGATGGATCCGGACCTCGGTACGTGGTGGCATGGCTGGCTGGGGCTGTTGTGCCGACTGTTGGTGCATCTGGGCGGCCATGATCTGAGGCAGCTGCTGGAGGAACGGATGGAAGTTCGGGCGTCCCATCGGTGCATCAGGGTGCGGAGCCTGCATCATCTGGGCCGGAATCGGGGGAAGTTGCTGCTGGGACTGCTGGGGCTGTTGATGGTGCGGGTTCATCATTGGCATCGGGAAGATTGGTCGTGGCATTTGGCGAATGATGGTTTGAGCCGGAGGTCCCATCTGCTGAGGCAGGTGCGTGATTGGGCCGAACGAGCGAACCGGTGGGATCGGGATCAAGACCTGACGAATAGGCTCAGCGTCTTCATTCCTGATTTTTAGAGAGGTAACAGTAGGAAATTTTGTTAGCATAATGCTCTAAAGCCATAAAAAAGACATTTATACTCACTTCAGTTCGTTACCAGATTCACAGAAGATGGCAATACGCTCACCGGTAACCTTCTGCTGCTTCGGGTCAGTGGTCAGATCCATTCCGAATGGCAGGCGCACCATTTTCGGTGGCGAATCGACCAACTCCTCAGAACGGCGTCGCTCAACGATGCAGTTCATGCGGGACCTTGAAACATTTGGGAAAATACGGGGAAATATATTTTTAAGTTTTAAGACGTTACAAAAAAACTCTCCTATTACTCACTTCTGGTTTTCCCGAAGAATAGCGCTAGCCAGATCGGTCAGATGCAGATCCAGCGGCAGGTTGACGCGGTGACGGTTGTTCATGTCGATCGACTCATCGCTTTCACCATCGTTCGACGAATCGTCCTCATCCTCGGAGTCTCCCGATTCATCCGAATCCTCCTTGTGGTGTTTGCGGGATTCCTCCTGCTTCCGCTTCTTAGTCTCCTCACGATCGATGGTCTGCAGGTTGCTTTCGTCTGCCGAGAGGTTGTCCTGCATCAGAGCCTGCGCCTTTGGCATTTCCTAGGAGCGAAATAGACAACCGAGCGGGGTTAGTTAACAGCATACAATTCCATATGTGGGTGGGTTACAATGCAGCTCTGGCGCGCATGACAAACTTGGTCGCAAATGAATGCTCGAACGAGGTGATGTAAGTGTGTAGCCATCACCACCCGGACGCGATCACGTCGGGTAGAGTGAAAGCCCTCAAAAAGGTGTACTTCCTCATTGCTAGTAACATTGCGTAAAATGTGCTAAACACGTTACATAGCTTTTACATGAGCGTGGACGTACGCCGGGAAACCCCCATGCTGTGCGTGGAAAAAGGTTAACTAAGACCCCTATGTAAGCTGTCGATACGAACAATGATACGAGCGATAACAATCTGTGCCATTGGTAAAAGGAAAAGAAATTTCTTTCTTTAGGTACCTACAAATGTGGCAAGTGTCTTTGTGACATTTAAGCTCCATGGTTGTTCTTATTATGGAACATATCGTTACTGGATACGGATTTGGTCAGACCAGGTGTTGAAACCGACACGTATCTAGACTTGTGTCTGGTGTGTCTCGCGGTACAACATGGTTAATTCATTCGGCTTTGCCCCGCAAGTCGTGGAGGGTTTGCACGAAACTTATGGCGCTTCGATCGGGGGATGATCGTGATAAAATGCTTCTTCATGTTTGGTGTTCCGTGCACAGATAGTCTCGTGCATTGCGTGCATTGCGTGTGGATGTCGCCATCGGATCACGATCGTATCAAGTAGACAACTCATGGTATGGATTAAAATGAATGATTGGGTAAGTTTGCTGAGGTCATCCTTAGTATAAGATGTTTTTTTTTCAAGCAGACCTTAAACTATACATTAACTCTTGTTTCATTAATGCAATGGTGGTCGGTTTAGTTGCGCTTGATACCTTAATTAATCAATTTCGAAATTAACTTGCATTACTAGTGTGTTTTTTCATCTTCTCCCTACTAGTCCTAACGTCATCTAAAGTCCATTAGTAAGTCGATTTGTCAAAGATGTGCTACAGCTAGGGTGTACGGCTTGCAACACAATTCTTGCTGTATACTTTCACATCTAACACGAAAATTGTTTCGCTGGATGGGATGGGATGGACGGTAGTTAACATCACCTACCCACTATATGTGATTTGTAGCGTAACAAACTGAGTGTGTAGAATAGCCAAGCAAAAAAAAAACTCTCAACGATAGCAAAACTGAGCTTAAACTGACCATACCGTATAGCAAGTAACAGAAGAGTGCTCGTTTGGTTTGACGATCGATCCGATGCATGATAAACGTAGTAACCACACTAACGATTACGAAACGACCTTTTGCACCAAAGCACCAAAAACGACCGGCCAGCATCGTCGGTGTCCTCACACTTCGTTGGTACTCACTCGCACTCAGCTCGGTGCATCGAGTTGGAGATTGGAAAACGGTACAAATGAACCGTCAAAGCCGATTGATGATCGCGCTGATGGCTCCCGAGACCCCTTCGGATCAGATCACCGGTAGCACTTGGTTGCGGTGGCCGGTTGAATGTACGATGAATCGGTATTTCGTTTTCCAAACCACTCGCTCGTACCTCCCGAAGAGGTAACTTGAAGCTCACCCATGCTGTGGTGGTTACTTCATCTTTCAGTTTCTATCATGTGGCGATGGCTTCTTGCCCGGCCATCGCCACCATTACACCTCAAGCAAGGGGGGAAGGCAAAAAAATTATCTGATTCCACTGCTGGGAGCTTAGCTGGATACCTTTGAACTCCATGACGACTTTGTCTCACTCTCCCGCTTCAAGTGGGCTTGGGGATGGTTTGGTAGGTGTATGTGTGGTATAGCGACCGTTACAGCTTCCACCAGCGGTACAAAACCCAACCCTGAGGAAAGAAAAGTGAAAGTGGTTTTACCACAATCACGTATAAACATGGCCGAGAGGAGGAAGATGAAACAAACGAAGCAAAGGGAGTTCGTCGCCAGGCACTTTTCGCACCCCCCAAATGCTCACTTTCTTTACGTGTGCGGTGTTATTATTTTCCGTTATTACTTCTCATCCCGTCGTTAGGGCTCCCACACAAATATCATCCATATTTTCGTTTTATTTTTTTGGTTTTTGGATTGCTTCTCGGAACATTTCGAAGCAACCGATCGGAACGATTTCAACGAGCTGCAACACAGACTAAGCGACGAACCTTCGTTACCTTATCTTCCCGGTGTAATCAACCGAATGGCTGAGGACTGGTTTTATGGGGTTGATTTCGGTGGCTTCGTTTTGTTTTTATACACGCCGTGGAAACGGGACCTTAGCGGTGGCTTAGTTGATTTGTAACCAAACAAGCTATGAAGGGCCTTACGGAGAGGAGCATACCCATTTAAAGTCTAGTGACCTTTCGCATAGAAGACGCGCGGAGAAAAATCATCATGATGGTGAATCAAACCTGGTAGGAATGTTGGGTTTTTGTATTCTGATGCTCACTCCTTTTGCTTTGTTCGGCTGAGGAGCACCATTACGTAACGGGACATTATTTGTCAAGGGAGGAGATTAGTTCTTAAATTCAGAATTGTTAAGCACTGGAAGAGATGAAATTGTTTCGATCGATTAAAAATTGGCTATAAAACGGTAATATAATTTCACTTTCATCCAAAAGCTTGTGGCATCCACACGATGAGTCATGCAACTCCTTTAAGGTGCATATTGTTTTGCGTACAAAATGGATGTCTGCTTTCCAGCACAAAAAGCTCATTAACCAAATCCCTCCAATTGCAAAAGTGAGAGGTAAACGATCTGTCACGATGGATCCGAAAGTGCAACATTCACATTTTTTGGTACACAATCGGCGAAGGCTTCAGTACGAACATTTGGAAACCACACTCAGGTGTTTCTGTTTGAACACTCTTTCCACCAAAAGCGGCTGAAGGGAGTGAAACAGCAAAAAAAAACAGCCACCATTTATATTTCGTATTTGTTCCGTTTGCAATATTTACGAAACGTGTTCACACCAACCGTGTGATGCGCATGTTAGCGAAAGGATCGATTTTTGCATCATGCTAATGAGTCGATTAAACACCCTCGGGTTTCAAATGAAAATTGAGGGGGAAAAACACATCATTAGTCACCTGATCGTCTGTGTGTTGATCGTATAAAATTTTTTTGGCAATGACAAATCCGGAACAAACCAAAAGTTCCTGCCCGTGTTGCTGTTGCCGGCGTATCACAAGGTAGTGTTATTATTTAAGCCCAACACTCATTCGCTCTACCTTGTAAACTTCCAAACAGGCTATTAGTGAAGCGAGTGAAAAACAAACTTCTTTATAATAAATGCTGGTCTCGGGCTGTTTGTTGTTGAGTGCGGAAAACACGTTTAGCTGTTGACAAAAACCTTCCGACCCGAAGGTATCATTTGTCTTGTCTTGGTGCCAAACGAAGGCTAAGCTTCATTTTTATCCGTCGGCTCGCCGTGCAACTTCGATGGTGGTTGTTTGCTAAAATGCTTCTTTGCATTTCTGCTAGAAATGTGGTGAAACGTAAAAACATCACTCACGATGTGCGTGATGTTTCGCCAAAAATAAAAAAAACTCCACCCACACCCTCGCTAGCAGCCAGTTGTGGGTTTAGCTAAAAAAATGGAAAGCCGTCCGTTTGTTTTATATCCTTTTCTTCCTGTGTGGAGGTTTTTTTCCATGTTTTTATAAGGCTCAATGTGTTACGTGAATCCAAATCCGGTCAGTGGGCAAAACCGCTTCGGATTTCGCGCAACGGGGCACGCGTGCTGTGTGAGTTTCCGTTTCGGGTATCGGCAATCAAACACGCAACCATCCCGCAATATAGCGCAATCGTTTATATAATTGCAATTAAAAGAAATTGTGTACTTAAAAGTAAAACAAACAAACGAATTAAAAACAGCAACAACCAAAAACATAAAGAAGGTTACCAAACGTACGCGACCGTATCTCGCAATCGGACGCCCAGCCGATGATCGTCACTGCAACGTTGCGGAGGGGTCAGATGGGTTGTAACATTTGTGTCGCAGCGCATCTTTAGTGTTCACGCAGTCGAGTTTGGCATTTAGTAGATACAAATTGCATACCGAGCAACAAACTCGTGTGAAGTTTACAAAAAAAAAATCGCGATGTACACGAAGATGACCCGTGGCCGAGGACGGAACTGCGTCACTGCGCCAGTCGCTAATGATACGATCGCGATCGCAATCACGATTGTGCTGGATTGTATCGGGGCAAACGTTGGATGGACTGCAGTTTGGTTCATCCGTTGCCCTCCCTTGGAGGGTGGTGGAACCATTATTAGCATGTCGTTCGGCCGGTTGATTCGTTTCGGAGCTTTGGAAATGGTTACGGCATGAAAGGGCCTATAATGCGAGGGCCCATGTTTGGAGGTACAAATTATAGAAAATCAATTGCTCATTGTTTTCCCAGAACCACCCACCATATGCTATCGGGTGGTGGGATGGGGTAGATGTGAGTATCGCATTCCAATTGCCGATCGAATAGTTTCGAAATCATGCGAAACACTATGGGCGAAATGTGCGTCGCGTGAGGATCAGAAAATAGTAAACAGGGAAAATTATACAAAGAAGATAACCTTTTTTTTCCAGAAATAATGGGTATTTGTATAATCCCTTCGGGAGATGTCAAGCGACAGTGGCTCACTGGCCCAATTCACTGCTCCTCCCTCATCGTTGCTGATGGTAAAGTCACGAACTTGTTAGAACACTAATCGGGAACGCATTTCCCTTTGATCGCAACGACACGAACATGCGAATTTTAATCACGTGGATGCAGTGGGAACAGAGCGTTTGAAAATGTCTAGGTTAAATCTAACGTGGCGCTTGCCAGATACGGGCTAGATAGTGTGCATGTTTTTTCGTCCACTATTTCCTCAGCGCTCCCATTACCCAGCTTATCGGAAGGTGATCGTAGCTTTAATTAACCTTGCCGCTTCTCGAGCAGCCGGATTGCCGGAGATGAGAAAAACTCATTTTCCAACCAGTGCCAGGTGAAGGTTTTAACTAAATAAAGCAAGAGGACAGGGGTTTGCCAATGGGAGCGTACGAACAGCATCCAGCTTGCATAGTTTACCGGTGAAACCGATATCAAACAAAGCGGGCGGCACGTTTGAAATCTGCAATGCTCTTTATATAATTTTCCCACCAACCTGGGCATCACAATCGTTGATAAGGAAAAGCTGCGTCGCAATAGCCCCATCACAGGAAGGAAGTTCCCAGTGGAAGGGTATGAGGCGGCACTATGGTGGAGCAGAAAACAAAACGAGCTTTCCATGACCCGTCGCCGTACCGGTAATGTACCGGGTGAGGGTGTACTTGTTATACAACCGGTCATTGGATCGCAATCACAAGGTAGTGTCATTTTTCACGTCCATTTACTGATGAGTGAAAAAGATGATGAGAAAATGATACCATCCAAATAGATGACATTCGGTATTTCCACCAACACAAGCAGCTGTAACATTCAAAACAACAAAAGCGTTGAATAACCAACTACCTGGTTATGGTAGGAACAGGTTAGAATGAGCTTTTGGAAATGGCCAGAACACGAAACCAGAATTTCCAGATTTTTGATTCTGGAACAATAAACTAATCTAACAAGTTTGTTGTTTAGATCTTGCAAAAGCATTCTATCCGGGGCGATAAACTTATGAACTGTGGAAGAAATTCACCAAACAGGAACCTAAAGAGGAGCCCAACTTTGTTATGTTTGGGGACTCGAAAAAAAAGGAAAAACATTTTTGCCCATAAATTTCAACCTGTTCTTGATGAGTCTAGATGGAATGGTGATGAAGATAGAAATGCAAAATTTGCATTAGACAAGATTTAATATGGCGTCTTCAAAGGTACACCACTGGCACGAGATGGAGAGCCATCACAACGTTGACGGGTGACGTGTCGTCTAAGTGGACGGCTACTATCATCCCTGGTACTAATTGTAATAAAAAGGCAATATTTTATACATTTCACAAGCATCAAACGGTATTGTTTAATACCCATCCAAAGGGATTAGATCCGCCTGACATCACCAGTCACGAACTGGCCTTGATTTTCCAAATGTCATGCCCGCGTCGTTAGGTTCGGCTTTTGTCGTAAAGTGTGTGGTGCGCTTTCGTATCGAACCACCGAAGTGCGCGCTATAAAACTTCACCTCCGAAAGGGTATTTATGATGGATAGTCGAATGCAGGCGAAACCGGTATATGATTGTGTTTTAGTACAATTAGCAATGGGATCGGATCTTCTCCTCGTGTCTGGAGGGAGTGTTACGTTGCATGTAGTAAAATGGCCATCTGATTGGGGGGTTACTTATGCGTCTTCTGACGTGCCTCCGGGGAAGGACTGTAAATAATGGTGACGAGTTACGAGAAGGTTACATCTGATCTTTGTCACATACAATTACAGCTGCAATAAATCAGATTTGGGTAAATCGGTTTCGTCAAGATCAGCAGTTGGAAGTAGGAAATGCTTGGTAATTAGATATTAATAAGTATCATTACGTGGCTGTTGACGAATGTATGATTGTTCTTTATAGGAAGCTCTTTATATCGGATCATGCCATTAATTTTAATAAGCTGTACGCTTCTGCCCGGGGAGATATTGTACAGATATGCATGATACTAATAACGCTGCTCCGAGGATCATATTACCGTGAATAACCACTTCCGTTCAATAAACTAATATGGCCGTCGAGAACGGTCGTAGAGTGATAAAACGTGCCAATTGGCGTTTCAAGAGATATGGCGCACAGATAACTCTGTTCCTGGCTACTTGCAAACGTTATCCAATGTGTTTGGTCGATGGGTTCGGTTCCGATGATTCCGGTTTAGTGTTTTGTTATATCCCATAGCCAACCGCAGTACCTTGAACTGTTCGCTCATAAAAAAACGGATGATGCGTTAGCACGTCTTTCGAGTCTGAGGAGTGAACACAAAAATGACGGGGAATATCCAACCAAAACCCATAAAGCTGTCAGGCCTTCGCCATTGCCAGTGTCGCTTTTATGATCATCTCACAGCATCACTTGGCCATGTGTTTGGGACACTGGGAGACACAAAGATCTCTGCCAAGCAGTCACCTGCGGTAATCACGAAAAACAATCGTATAAGTGTTTTACGACAATGATTCGCCCTCTTGCACACTGTTTGAAATAGTATGAGACGTTGACTTTTGCGTTGAGTTTGGAGGCAAGTGCAGACAAACCATCTGCATCTAGCCGCAAAGATCTGTCCGCGAAACCCTCAATGTTAAAAGCTTTTTTTCGTTGGTGGAGTTCCACTTTGCTTGGAAACGATCGACATGCGTCATGCACTGGCAGACAACTAAGTAACGCCAGCTGAAAAAAGTGTTGAGCTTTGCGGACCGGTACTTCTTGAGTGTCAACAAAAATGTGTCTACAACCAAAGACACCTTTACGTAGCAGTGGGAAGGTCTACAAATTGCCCGGCGTTTGATGAATAAATCATACACTTTATGGAACCATGTGCGGTTGTTCCTAGTAACGCGCCATGTTGTGACGCGAGAAATAGGTCCCCCGGGTGTAAACATAAGCAGATTCATGTGTTTCTTCATGTGCTGGAAAACAAACCGAGGTCTTGGCTTTAGGTTGTGGGGCCGGTGTTTTTATGGCTTTTCAGCTGACCGAGCACGCAATCGTACGTGGAAGTGTTGACAACGGGCGTGACCGTTTGTATGGTTCGGTGGGCTCCAAATACCCGTGGCATGGCGGGGAAAGTGGAAGATCTGAGGATCCAAATGTATGACGACCATGATCTTGACACATCCGCTTTTATGTCCCTGTGGTGCATACTAATGGACACGATCGAGCCAAAGATGTTTGGAGGGTGATCACCTACCTGCTGCATAGCTTCCAGCATCAGCTCCTTGTTTAGGACGGCATCGAGGGCCTGCATTTGGTCGCAGGACTGCTTGGCCTGCAGGTACGAAGAGGCCAGAATGAACGATCCCAGAATGAAGGACGACAGCACCACGGTGATGGCGATAATCTTGGCGATCTTCACCGAGTTTGCTTGACGCATTTTGTAGGCCTGTTTTGGGAAGAGAAGAAGACAAGAGAGCAAGCGGTTAATGAAATTGAAATGGATGGGCAAGAAGTATGACACGAGGAAGTTATGGATGAACAATGAAGAATTTATCTTGGAGAAGATCTGAACGAGTACTGAATAATATAGAATCTAATAATAAACCAGACCCAGAGGTGAGTTTTGAAGAATCGTTAAACTATGAAAACTATTTTTAACAAACAAACACTGCACAATTGGTTCGCCAAAGCTTCGAGTTTCCGGTCCCACTCTACTGGTGGCGCATCCGGCTTAAACACAACCGGAAAGCTCACATTTGCATATCGAAACTGCACAACGACGACTCGATGACAAACGTTCGTTATTTCGTCTGCATGTATTCCAATCACGTTCACCGTATGTCGTCATCGCCGTTTTGCTTTGCCTTTTCCTACCTTTTTGCTCGTAATAGCACTCCTTTTGTGGAGTGAGTTTGAAGCGGATTCGATCGAAGCTTGTCGTCCTGTACAGTCCACAAGTCTCCCGAGTGCTGAGTAGCTCTATCTGACCAGCTGGATGAGTTATATGTTATAAATATATTCCCAAAACGTAAAACCACCCCAAACGATCGTAAAACTTCCCCTTTCATTTCACGGACTAGTGGTAAACAGCGGCTCACGCGGAGAACGTTCCGCAAATCAGATCCTCGTTTTGTGGAAAGTTGCACCGCAATGCAGGCGAAACGAGACGTTCAATAAAATATCAATATTGTTTCAGCGAGCTCTGTCAACAACCGTAAAGCGGTTTGCTTTCTTTTGTATGCTGATTTATTGCGTGGGGAAGGGATACGGGATCGGAAGTGAAAGGCATTGTGAAACGAGTGTGTTTTTTTTACATTTTCTAAAGTAATTCCAAGCCTTTTTGCAATACCGTGTACCTCTTAAATAGTATTTATTTAATTGATTGAATGGAAAGACTAGTTTAAGAGTTTTAAAGTGAGGTATATCACTGCCCAACGAGCAAAATCGTCGTTCCTCACTTTGGCAGGTTTGATCGTAAGTTAGGCAGAGCGAGAAAGCATGACGATTTTGTTACTGGGGTGTTCTTATTCCAAATAACTTAATTTTTTTCTTTGGAGGAGACGTCATTTTATAATCCTAATAGTCCTAAATCAGTGATCGATAAACTTCTTGGAGCAATGATCTTTATATCATAAAAATACAGATAGAATGGAATTTAACTCTTAAGATTAAATTTTGCACATCCAAAAAAGTCTTCCAAATGTCCTCCTCAAAGGGTTTCTCTATTGACAAAAAACAGATAACTAACGAGAGTTACGAAATCTAGACGCTCCCAAATACTTATCGTTTATAAGTGCGTTTCACTCTTTTGTCAAATTTATAGTGCAGCTGAGGCAGAAGTTCTCGTAGGATTTTGAAGAAACCCAAGTTCTCCCAGGGTAGAATTTTTCTACAATTCTCATGAACCAGCTTTAATGCGATAACAATTTCAGAAAGGTTAGAGGTTCATTTCCAACAAAGAAACACAATTAAAATGTCAAAGAGTCGCATCCGGCTCACAAGCTACGTGAGCTGGCATGAAGAATTTGCTTTGGATGTGGGATTTCTGTGAAGCACTCTCAGAGTGAAAGTAAATTGTCAAGCTCCTGTTTTTTTGAGATTTTTCGGTGGGAACTCACACGAAACGGGTATTTACTTATCAACTGATGCAAGTTTAGGTTAATTTAAATGTCACAAAATCCGGAGGAAGAAAGCAAACAAGCGAAAATTGAGGTTAAGAGCGACAAAAGAGCAATGGATGATTCAATCTGTCAGCATATAGATCGCTGAATCGTGAGCCACCTTATACAAAGACTATATTTGTAGGTGAATAAACTCTACTCTAAGATTCACCTAAAAATGGCTGTTTGCGAAAGAAAAACCAGCTGTTTTTACAAGCAATTGCAAACGCTCGGTATACGCTCGCTCCACACATCATCGGCCCGTTTTATGATTGATGATTTACTGCTTTCGTGCCACAGCCAAACTCATTACACATGCTGGACCTAAAGCACCAGCTTTTTCACTTCACCGTGCGGCACAGTGATGATGGTTCGTTTTTTTTCCAGGTCAACTTGGTCACGGCTGATAATGGGCGAAAAAGAGCAAAGATCGGAGGCGAAGCTTACGAAAATATCCGTGGTTGGTAATTAAACAGAAATAAATCATGCTCTCGGGGTCCAATTGGAACCAACGTTTCTTTCTTCCCGCTTCACCGAAGCGAAGGTCACGGGAAAAGGTTAGACTTTCCCGGATGAAACCCGATACACCCGGGGGGATGGTGGAATTTTAGTTCTCCATTTAACCACCGATTGTAGGAGGAGAAAGGTTTGCTGCCACCGATGAGCTATTTTGTTGCATGCCATTTGCTTTTGTTTACATTTCAGATGATGTTTTTGTTTTGAGGTTGTGGCATGCGCTTTAATGAGATCGGAACGCAATGCTGTGTGTGTTTTTTTTTTCGCCACTAGTAGATTGTGTCTCCCCGTTCGTGTTCCAGAAGCACTAATGAGAGGTTTATTTATCAAACATCAGTAACAAGCGGGTTTTGTTTTTTATCTTTCCTGTGAGCTTGTAAGGGTAAGAATGCACAACAGCTTGTGCGTATCGGATATTATTGAAGCTTGGAAATGATGAACCCGTGTAGCATTTATCTAGCACATCATGCTGATCGGCCGTTTTTGATTGCTCAAGTATGATTTCGATCCTCGAAAATCGGAGTGTGTTTTGTGTTCAATCAGGGCCAAGTAGAGAGACACGCTGAGCTGCTCCACACCGTTTCTCCTGCGGTGAGCTTCGAGCGTGAAGCTATCATTATTAACTCAAGCTACTCATCGTCCGTTACCATAGAAGGGAACCGATGAACCGATTGGCGGGTGAGCATCGCATAAAGAGGAGCGCTTTTTGCATATGAATCGATGTGAATTGCACCGAGTGTGGATAGAGTGCAAAAACAGTCTTCCAATCCGGCTGAAGTGGTGGGTTGAAGAAGAATTTTGAGAGGCACATAACGAAAAAAAATCTTCTCTCAAAAGCGAACACCCATACAAACTCGCTTCCGAACACGAAAACGGTGATCATCACGACGAAAAAATGGCATAAAGAGTACTTTGCGCTAACATCATTAACGTGAGTATGGTAATTTTAAGGCATCGCGTTCGCGGCAAGGGATTTGGAATTATTTCGTAGCGCGAAAAAGAAAAAAAAACAGCAACCCAATCTCGCTAACCTTCTGCTGACATCATCCCTCTTTACGGTACGTTTTAAGGTAGCGGGATGCGTGCTTTTGATTCCACCGCAAAGATCGTCTTCAGTATTTGGCACCATTAGCCATCATCTAAATGAAGCACGGCCCGGGTGCGGCTTCTTTTTTTAAAGGTAAAAGATTTAATTGTCGCTTAAGCTTGTATCCCAAACTTTGCGCAGAAGCTCCCCTGCACAAAAATGGAGAAGTCGCGCATAAGAAATCCACCCTTACGGTTGCGATGTTATGCAACGCGTTACTGCGGTTACGTCCGCAATTGTGCAGCGTCCGTTGTAACACTCCGCCTTCCGAATAGGGGGTCGTTCGCGCATCGGATTGATTACTTACAGCAATCTGTGAGGCCACGTATCGCAAAGAGTCCGTACATTCTCTTGCCTTTGGACCTCCCGCAGTGCAGTTGGCGAAGTTGTGCGCGAACAGAAACAAAACTTGAAGGAAAAACTTCAACGCGTGAATGCGCAACGAACGCACGCTAGTATGGGTAATGGTGGGTTTCGGAGGGTGGTTTGGAAAAGTGTTTTCCGTGTGCATGAAAATTGATGTTGAATGCACGTTGGACATGCGTTTTCCTTTAGCTGCTCTGTCTCGTGGCGGGTTTAGCACTTTGTTCGATGGCTGTTTGAGTGGATGATTTCACTGCACTGTTTGTTGAGGTATTTTCCCACAATTTCCCACCACAATGCGATTTGTTGTTTTATGTGCGTTTTATCTCTCTCTCCATGGCATATTGTATTTGTACTCGTTTCAATTTACTCACGGTTTTTTAACTAAAGGTGTATAAATTCTAAAAAAACGATCGCCTTTGTTTAATTTGATACTGAGAAAAGGGAAACGTTTGAAGTTCGGGATGTGATTGTTTCATTTCATTTTGCTAGAAACATCTTAATTTAACTTTGTTGAATGAAAATAATAATTAAACTTAACTATAAAACTAATGCAGCCAAATATCAGCAGATAAAGCCACCACTTTCACGGGATTTGCCCAACAAACCTCTCAAGCTCAAACCATGATCAAGCCAACGATCAGACGCAGCATATGACGGTGCTTTATTTTTAGCGCTCGTAGTCCCCACCGGACAGCGCACACTTTAGCACGCAAGTGAATGTGTTACCAGAAACACGCTAACCTACAATGGCAAACGGCTTGCCAGCGCCACGTTCGACCCGAACGGTGCGGTGTTTTGTGTGTTAACGCACCCTGATCGGAATGAGCAAAGACCGTCGTCAATCAAACCGCCACAAAACGCTGACCGCCGTTGGGCATCTAGTGGCACACAAACAGACCGACCGTATGTGTGCCACATTAGCGATGAAAAGCGAAATTGAAGACAAGGGTCGTAAAGACTCCGTCCGGGACACAGACGGAACGATTGTTTTCGCACATACTGGTAGTTTTGCATGATGACGCGTTTGGGTGATCGATCGTACGAGATCGAGCGGATAGGAAAGTGGGTCTGTATTGGTGTGTAAGACGCACCCTTTTCTCCAGCACAGAGGAATCGCTTTGAAGCTATAATCATCACCCAGTCATCGTCGCGTCTCGGTGTGTTGTCCAAATAGAGCTGTAGCGCAAAAGGGATATTACGTCTGTAGACTCTTCGTGTATTTCAATACCAGATAAATGGTTTACGCTTGCCTGAGCGAGGGAAGACGCAGACCTACCGCCATCCCCGACGAATCCAACTGGAGCTGGAGAACCGTGTCTAATCGGTTGTTTAACCGTATCGCCTTGCAATTATTGGATAGAAGTCGATTGTTTCTTCCCCACACTGAGAAGAAGTTATTTAATCGATCGCTTGTCGGTTCGTGTCTAGGGGCGAGTGTTGTGCAATGGTACAGAGATCATCACGGTGCATCTCTGTAAGACTCTTGGAAGTCTCGTGTATTCTTTCCACTTTGCACGGTATTTATTAGAAGCGAGAATTGCATCACGAATTCAGAATCAATCACTCGAACGTTACTCAACTCTCAACTGCACCTTCCCACGCGCCCCCACGTCCAGGAAGAGGTTTAATTTTGTGTTGTTTTGCAAATTAACCGAACCTGAAAGAAAGTTCCATGCCAGGCCCGGGCAGCCAAGGTGCACCGGACCGTAAAATTACTACACAACACACAAAAGTGGCACGAGTTTTGTTGAAAATTCATGATGGGCAGTTGTTTACTTCGTGCAATCAGATAACCAAGCACCACATCCTCCAGCGCTCATTAGGTCAGCGGAGTGTTGTTGCAGTTTCACTTTTGTCTGGTAACCGCAGCATCAGAACGTATACGACTACCATTACGAGCCACGGACCGGAAGTATTACATTCTGTGATTTTTGCTCTCTTTCTACTTTTTCCTTTTTTCCCGCTCCATACATACACGCACCCGGGGTAATTTCTCGCCAACTCGCAAAGCAATCAAAAGGCAAGCATCAGTTAGGGGCAGTTATTTGCTCATCAGCCGTACGATACACAACGTGGCGGTAGTGCGCACGGTATGGCACGCTGTGGAAAAAGGGATGAGTGGACAGATAAATAAAAATAGCCCTCATTACATTAATAGCACCCGGTGGTCATTACTGAGAGGGGAGTCGACTCATGCCACACTGGCACTCTTGCTTGGTGCGTGAAGTTCTCGTACAATTTCACCGACATGTTTACTGGCAAAGCACCAGACCCATCCAACCGTGGCACATGTGTGCGCGTGTGCTTTAGATAGACAATTCTTTACATTTGGGATTTCCATCTGCTTATGGACATGGCTGTTTAAGGGTTATTTTTTATTATTACTACGAACTTTTATTAACCACCGTAAGGTTCCACACTTCAAGATTATTTCACATGATTATTGTATGTTTTTTTTTTGTGCCAGATCGATTTAAGAAGAATTATGCAATGTTAATAATAACTAAAAATAATAAGTACTTCTTGAATTACTTCAGATCTGAAGGGCACTCGGTATTATAGAAGGATTCTTAGATATATCTGACCTGTATTCATGTGTAGATGAAGTGAGAAGTTGCTCTTGTGGCTTAGTGGAGATGTACTTCGGAGGTTTGTCACATTCTAATGATCTGATAGGTCCCTACGATACTCATCTATTGTTATTTGTATGTAGCCATTGACAGATACATTCGATTCTCATCGTTTAGAGCACAGTAACCTGATCTCATGTAAAGTAACCAGAGACTTGGCTAGCTTTGAGAAGTAGTAAACTAAGTAGTATATATTACTATTTATTAATGCTTGGAGCACTGGCTATAAGAAAAGGGCGTTAAACTATTTAGGATACTGATCAAAGAACTCGTATTTGAGATAGGGTCTAGTTGTACTAAAATAGCGAGAGTTGTTGATTTGTTCTATATGTAAATTCTCATATTAGAGAATTAAAGATTTAAATACGGCAACGGTGCATCCTACTTAAAAAACATGTTTAAGTACGATGTGCGACTTATTGACATAATTTTTCTAGCGTTTTAGGATCGTGGTTTTTAAATAAACTAGGGAGTTACCAGAGTGTCAAATTATCCTGTCCCCCTTCTAGGTCCACAAACTACAACAGATGATTACGACGTGCAGTCTAATGGAAACTAGCGCCGAAAAAAACAAATTACAATGGACAACGTGTCGGAAAAACACGTCTCTATTTGACTGTAGGCACGTCAGACAAACAAAGCCTATGATTTGGGCCTTGTTTGGGCCATTTTTCTCTTGAAGGCTATTGGGAGAGTGAGATGAAAAATACATCCTTTCAATTGCATCGCCATCGGGGATCACACCGTTTACGTCCCGGCTGGACAAAGACTCGAATAGTATACTGCGGTCATGCGATCTTCTCATCTGCTCAGTACGTTGTTGGTACTCACTTCTGTTCACTTGCCTTTTCAGTCAACTCACCTGGATCGTTCAGAGCGAGTGACGAGACGTCGATGACGTCGGTAAGACTAATTACTTCCTGGTAGGGTAGAGTACTCGGGCACCGTGGGAGGCATTATTGCTGTTTTTGTTGAACTCTTATGCGCTTTAGCTCTTGTGCTAGAACGTGAGATAATCACGAATGTTCAAGGTGAATGTTATTTCCAGTCAGGGGGAGCATGTTTGTGTTTCTGGTTGGTCAATACCTTTGAACTGGGCAAAGATCGTGAAGAGCCCCGAGGATTGTTTCGGGTCTGCATTTACTGTGGATGACTATGGACATTGTGGAGATATTTTTTCCTTCTTCTTTGGAGTATGTCTGACGAAGTTGTATAGCTCGCGTCAACTTATGAATTTCCGTGTTAACTAATGAACTGATTGTACTGGATGTATAAGCTCTGTTAGAGTGAGTCCCATTGCGCACTGCTTGACTTTCCTTTTCAAAGTTTTTCCAAAACACCGCGCAGTCTGTTCACTGCTCCGAGTGCTTAATATGGTAATCAATTACTGTCAGCCGGCTCTAAAGCTGCCCCGGTCCATCTGAAGTATGTTTTACTTAAGCATTATGCTTTACCCTAAATGGGAGCACCGCAATGTGTTCCACAGTCGCTGTTTCGCGCTGAACGTTTGAATGCAGACGGGCAGTTTTGGCGGGTTGGGGGACCACCATAATCTTGTCAGTTGAATGTCCCCTTCGGCCACTGATAGTGTGGGAGTATTCCCATTTCCCACCGGCCGGTGTCCACGGCGACTTTTACTTCACTTTCGATTTCATCCGACTTTCGGTTCGTTCGGCGTTTGTTGTGGAGATGGCGGGAACACCAACATTGGGCCGTCCGTGTCTAAAGTGACTATCCGGGAGAGGGGACACTGACCCGTGCGCCTGTTGGCACAAATATAAACCATTTCCAATCGGATAATACAGAGTAGAGCGTTGTTTTTTTCTTCTGCCGAGTGCACTTCGTTGAGATTGGGATATTAAAGAGGCCTTACCGTGGCCGTTGCGGTTACGGGTCTCGAGCGGTGGTTAATGGCGAAAGTGTTACTTTACCGACCAATTCCGCAAGCACCCGAAACGAAACTGCAGCGACACGGGTGGCTTAAAAAAAAGCATGAAAACCAAACTCTGCACACTCAGCCTGGAGGAGACACTCGATTTCTTAAGGTTTACTTTCCCCCCGAAGGAACCGTTTGGGATATGGGGAGGGATATTTTTCATTTCCAACCCAACAAAACAGAAACCCCCCCGAGGGTTGACGTGCGTTGAATGAGAGTTGACGTTATTATTTTTATTATAATTCGGAGGGCACCAATAGAAAGGAGGTCACCAATTATGCGTTACACTTCGTGCAATTGCAGCGGTTAGACGATTTGGCAGGTTTGGAACAGCTGGTCGGTCTCGTTAGAAATGTCACCGACGGTTACGCCGTAATGATGTCCCCAGTGGTGTATGGTGACACCGTTTCGAAAGCACCTTGAAGCTAATTAGCTTTTTAATGGGAAAAATTGCCAAATACTGAACCCAAACAAGAGCGACAATGCATTCCTCTTTTCGTGTATGAGTGTGCTACGCTCTTCAACTGTCCTCTCTAATCGTCGGTAATGTTTCTGGACAGAAAAATGTCGCTTAAACATTATAGGAAATTGTTTCACTTACGCATAATAAGATAATAATTTCCTTTGTCTTCCGGATGTGGTACGGTATGGCACGTCGACTGGGACTTTAACATGAGGTGTCTGTCTACGTGACCACAATCGGTTTCCCGTATGTCGTCCGGAGGTTGACGTGATGTTGCTGCGACATACCTGTGACCGTTCCGTGTTATCACATCGGTTTTTTTCTACTTTATAAATAATCATTTAAACAGTACAAAGCGGTATGTGAACCAAGTAATGACTGTTTGTGTGTTTGACCAGTTTGCGCGCAGGAAATACCAACCGTGCGGTCTGTTGCAAGCAGACAAACAGTAACATTGTTTCTTCGATCGCAAACGCGTATTTGATTTTGAAATTGTTCGTGACTCGAAGCCTTCTTCTGCTTCTACGACGTTGTTCTGCAAGTGCAAGTGCACGACACTGCAGATGTGCAACAGTGTGGATTGATTAGTGGTCACGCTAGCGAGGGAATGAAAAGTCAGCGTAATCCGTGCGAGCTTTTATTCTAACAGTAAAATAAAGCCGGAAAGCCAAGATTTAGCGGCAAGCGATGGAGGGATTGTTTTCTTAAAATGAAAAATCCCCCAACACAAAGCCACACGGGAACAAATTGATGGCGAATCGATTGGACCCGTGCTAGCAGATGGAAACGCAAACGCTCGAAATTGTAACGTAGCGAATGCACATCGGAAAGGTACCAGATTTGTTAGATTGTCTTTCGAAAGATGAATGCTGCAAATGGAAAACATGGCGTGGAAAATATGGCCCACCGATAGCCGAACCCCTTCGACTTCATATCTTTCGATGCGATTGCGATGAATTCATCATTACCGCACAGCTGTTTTGGATTTGTTTATGCGGCGTGTTGTGTCTTCTTCGTAGCACTAGTGATGGGGTTTTAGCAGCGAAGCGTCCATTCGCTGGCTCCCAAAATCTAGGTCAACTTAGAGCGGTAGCTCAATCGGATCACGCTCGATCATCCTTTTACTTATTCCACCAGCGAAGCATCGCCAGGCCTGACATTGACGCCGGTGGCTGGCAAGATGAGAATAAAGTGCACGAGAACCGTTCACCGTCCAAACCGTGCGCTGTGTCCATCTCGTTTGCCACCCGATTGGGGGCTCTGCTCTGTATTTGGAAGGGAAAATCTTCTCGCACTACGAGTAAAATAAAACAGAAACTTCACGGCTTGATTCAAGTGACACATGGTGGAAATAAACATGTTTGCCAATTAAGCATGCATTCCACCAACTCGTTGCGTTGTGCAAAATCTGGTGCCCATCTTTGAACGAGGGGAAATGATTGCGTTCGTGTTGCTGGTGTTTTTTGTTGTTTTTTGTTTCAGCAGCTTCCAATTCAAACGATTCGTAACGAACCGTTCCGACCTGGCGGAATGGGTTTTGGGTTTCACGGAAAGAGGGTTTCGGTATTGTATTATGTTTAATGGGTCACATTTTAATGTTGGTTGCATGCATACGCGTGTGGTACGGAAAATGGGCTAGCGTTGATGGTTAATTAAATTGGGACTGTTTTTACTACGATATTGCAAAATGTCGCCCGCCAGTGGGAAAAGTTCGATAGCTTTTAAAAACACCCTTCCGAAAGGAAGGCCTGTCCACAGCATGACAGTGGTCAAACGAGGGTTGAATATGCGTGCGATCTAAACGAAATTTGAATTTTAAAAATCACAAAACGATCGCACACGCGCTTTCGTTATCCATTTACCTGGGAGCCAAATGAATGTTCAGGTAGTCCCCGAAATACACGGTACGTGATGTATGCGGATTCGGAGATACGCGGGTTATGGAGCTTTTGTTTTATTTATATGCCAAATATCAAAAAGCTGCATCGTAGGAAAAATAGTGCGATAATTGACTATTCCTAAACACTTATTTCATCAATTTATACTTCAATTTCATGACGTGTTTGTAAGTAAGTTGGAATAAAATCAATATGATACATTTCTTAAGCCAAATATAAACCATTTTGCCACCAAGTATTTGAGATACGAAGATTTTTGAGAATATCCGCAATTTTTTATAATAGTGTATCAAGATGACTGCTTGTATCCGTATATCTGAGAACTTAATAATCAGTATATTAAATATTCTAAGCTTTCTGTTTGTAAGAGCGTTTCGAAAATCGCAAGAAAAAGGCAGATCTCTTTGCCAAACGAGGAACGTTAGAGTTCAGGTTTTTTTGAAAAGATGATTCCCTCTCACGAGTTCTTTTGTACCCCATAACAGCAATGTATAGCCCAATGGCAGAGCATCTGGGATAAGGATGAACTCGAGATGTTCCTGTATTCCATCTCACCACAGATATCCCTGCATCCCTGGTTTCATGGGCCCCACTAGTGGCTTGTTAGACTTCCAGACCTCATTTTTTGTTGTAGCATCGGATTGCACGGTATCGACCACATCTCCTGGAAACTTTCGATGCGGCTAAAACCGAACTTCTAACAGCCGTTCGGACACCAATCTCTGCTTTTCCAATGAGCAATATTCTGAGACAGAAGGAGGAACTTCTTTTACTAAGCATGCTTCGTATACTTTAGGGGTCGCCTCTCCGGTGACTACATGGACGTTGCTTACTAAGTGATTCAGAAGACAGACACATGAACAATGGATAGGCTAATAAAGAAAGACTGAAAATAATCCAACATCAACCTCATCGAAGCTTAGTGTCCAAGACACCAATACATTGTTGTCGGTTAGTAAAAACTCGCTTTGCTATTGCAGATGAAATTACTTCCAAGTGTACCCGGGAGAAGGTGTGTGTCACTACAGAGAAAAGGAACTATCACCGAACTAAATAGCTATAAGCCACCTTTCATTATAATTTAAGATTTTAATTGAATAAAAAACAAATGGCTATATCCTAATAATTTGGCAATATGTTCCCTAGTTTTGTTTTTCTTTGCCTCTAATCCAATGTAATTGGAAAGGAAATTTAATCATTTGGAAGGGTTCATTTAATTATGCAATCAATCCACAAACCATAGCAACATGGAGTTCGGTGATAGACGTTCAATAAAATTAAATGTAACACGTCTGTTATTACAAAGCGGAGTGGCTGAGTTGCGATTGTTTCACGCATAACCGAACCGTTCCGTTCTTCGGGTGGTGTTTGGTTCACGGCAACCGAGTACCTTTCGCCTGCAGCTGTTTACCATTTGCAACACTTTCCTCACTCTATATGCATGGTTTACGATCGTTTCCTTGTTCCTTTCCATTTTGCCGGTTTTTGCAAATTATTTCCTTTCCTTTGCTGCTAGAGTGCTTTCGGTTTCCTACCCTTCCAAAAAAAAAAAAAAAACGTTCCCCGCTTCTGCCAACGTTCGTCTGTTTCGAGAATTGCATCTTGTTAACTAATCAGAAGAGTTATGGTAACCGAATCGAAAGTAGCAAAACGAAAAACTGGCTCCGCAACAAATAATCTCCCCAAATGTGGCAAGTGGGAAGCTCTCGGCGGTGGAGGATATATCCCGGATGGCAAGGGGCAAGCGAAAAGGCGATTAGACAGTCCGGTGCGAATGGAGCGAGAAATCGAAGAAGCAAAAGGTGCTATAATGAAACGTATTGGTTGCATTGTTTCCGACCCAAACACCTTGCCGTGCTATAAATTCTGTGCCGAAATGAGTTGCAAGTGGTGCCCGGGTGGCAATTGAAAACACCTCCAACGCTAGACAGAGAAGCCACCCCAATGAGATCACTTTAATCTTCGCCATTTAAGATAAATGCTACTGAATTGAAAAGTTTAGGAAAATGCATAAATTTTAAGCTCAAAGTGAATGTAAATCCTCTACAATGACCGCGTAAAAAAAATCCACCACACCGGCTTACTTAACATTGAAAGACTTGAGCGCATCGCAAGCGAGGAACCGACGCGAACCGTTGCATTGTTTTAGGGTTTGGTGCGCATGGAGCGTCACCTTTTGTGGCGATGAGCAAAAAGCACTCAGCCAGGCTCGGCACAATGTGCCTTATGGGGGCCACGGACAATGGTGGCAGTATCGGGTCAACGGGTTACAATAGGCAACAATGGTTTTCATCGAACACTTCAAACCTCCGGTCCTCAGTCAGTCACCGGATGGGCCCGAATGGAAAGGGAGTGGAAAGGGAGTGTGATGAATTTTCACCACCTCCCAAAACAGCATACCCATTCCCATCCGTCACTAAAGACAATTGGGCATCGCACTCACTCAGTCAAATCTGTTCCACGGTACGGTTCGGATTTGATAATCCATTTGCTTTCGGAGTCAGTGCATTTCCAGTTCAGACAGCGGGCGGGCAGTGCTAAAACGCGTGCTGTGTTGTTCATGACGATGATGATTGAGAGATGAGATTGTGGATTTGACGTGTGTCTTGTACGTTAATTAGTCTTCTTCATGCAACCGCCAACTGTCATTGTCACTTGCCGCGCATTTCGGAACGATTATGTTTCGTATGTCTGGTGCCGCTTTCTGCCGACATACGATGAGACTAATTATGCAGGTTAATAGCACCAAGCAGCTGGCAAGCATAACCACCCGCAAATCAGTCAGTGTGACGGGTGATGATTGTATGCTTTCGGTGCTCTCAATTAAACTGCCCATGGTAATGTTACTTTCGAGCATCGGCCAAGTGCTTAGAAGGAATTTACCGAAGGAGGTTTTACCACAAAATTTAATAGTTACCCAGGGATATCTATAAAGCGATAAGTAAGTGTTGTATTTAAAACTAAATCAACCGTTTTGCTAAACAAGCCAGGCGTTCTGTTGGGCGGAGCATAATTATAGTTCTTTGTATTGAAATTGCTACCTTTTGCTCCGGCCTGGTTAGACATTGAACGGTGAGGTTGGAATTTTGGCTTGTCAAAAAGATCCGCAAGCATGAAGGTTCCCATCATTCTGCAGGAAGAAACAGTGCACGATCACGATCCGCGCAAATAATTTCGTGAGATTTCGACTGGGAAAATATTCGCAAAACTGACGATCACCTTTGAATAGCAAATTCGTGAGCGATCGGAAATAGTTAAAAAAAAGCCTATTCAAGAAACCTGAAGGAAGGAGAAGAATAAAGACACGTTCTCACTGAATAGCGGTCAGTGATTCTTTTCTCTATCACAAAAAAACGCTATTTCAAAGGGCCTCAAAACTTCTTCAATATCCAATTTAAGCCTCATGGGTGCAAAGATCAATCCACCGTTGAAAGCAAAATCGAACGCCACTTTTACTGAGCAACCGAAGTCACCGAAACCGAAGCGTAGCAGCATCATCATTATTATTCTCAAGGTCTTCCAAACTGAGGCGAGGGGGAGTTTCTGTAAAATATAGCCTTAACACACATGCGTCATCATCCGAATGCCGGAGAAGCAGGCAGCGGAGGGCTATGGAGAACCTCGAAACGGAAGACGGCAGAACCATCTTCGTACGGTTCAGATTTATAGCCGGTTCGGTTGGATGAAACATCAACCAACGTTCGAAGCATTCGAAAACGGCAGCTCACTCACTCTCATTCTCGGGGAGCCCCTGATGTAAATGAGCAACAACAAAACGGCACGCCACTGTGTTTCCTTCTCCAAGATGTCGGATCGGGATGCTGGGTAAGCAGGAGAAAAGTATGGACTTTTGCAGTCTCGCTAACGTAGCGGTGGCGGACACCTTGCTACACCGTCAAGGTAGACTGGTAAGCGAGTAAAGAATCCGGTACCAAACATCGACGTATATCTCACGGTTCCGTGAGCTGGAAACCGAGACACTCCGCGGTTGTGATGAATGGCGGATGTGTGAGTGTGTGGAGGGAGAGGTGATGGGAAAGAGTGGATCACGAACAGTGCCTACACTGTCCCTGTAATGCTCGATTGTACTGCACGGAAAATCACATGAAAAACGCACTCAACACCTGATGTCGTGTTGGCGTGAAATGGCTCCAGTTGACCTTAATAGTGGTTGCATCGCACACGGCACACACAGAAACAATGCAGGCGCGCGCACCCATTAGCCCATTGGTGTAAGCTACGGTGTTGTTTCAATTACACGACAAACATTGAACGAATCACTCCGGAAAGTTTCCGGCGGTAAACCAACGATGGCATGAGGTTCGAAAACTCCTTGGGCGCCACAAGAAGAGATGAATGGCATGAAGCAAAATGGATGGCGACTGATGTGATGGAGGCAGAAGACACTTACGGGTGGTGCTTCACTGGTGGTGCTGTACACTTCACTTGCAGCATAATCCTGCTTCATCGTCACGGCCATCGAATCCGGTTCCTTCTCCAGCATCGTGACACGGGTTTGGTTGTACGGTGGGTAGCGCCTTCGGTTTCGCTTTCGATTTCCCACTCACGAAATGCACTGCCGTTGTACTGAACGCGGGGAACCACGGATAACACGGGTTGGACACGACGACACAGGGATACGCGACACTGTGGCAAAACGCTAGGAGATCGACTCCCTTGACGAAGAGGGGAATGTTGGTGGGCGGTTTTACTGGCTGTTGCGGGGACGTCCGTTCGCGTGAACAGTCGCGGAACGTTTGAATTATTTTGAAACCGTCCGCCACCATATAATAGTGGCTGAACGTACCGACGGGGGATGATCGTGTTCGTTGTGTGCGTGTGCACGCTGTATACCGTCGTTGAGTACGATCGTGATCGACAGTGGCGCTTACTTGTGTGGTTGTACAGTGACGTGCAGAACAAAAGCTTTATTTGGAAGCAATATTATGCATTGGTTAGTATATCGCTTCATCACACTATGTACACTTTGATTAATAAAGAAATATAAATATTTCTACTCACTTTTAAACACAGTGTGTCATGAGCCATAGAGCTAGCTGTAGCTTTGAACTCACCAAAGTGAGCAATCGAGCGAGTATTTTTTCACAAATGAGTTAAGATGAGCGGAAGTTCGCATTTTAGGTAAGCTAGATCGAGATGGCTGCCTCTTTTGGTTTGGATCTAGGATTTCTTTATTAATATATTGTATTATATTTAAATAATTCATTTATCAGTGCTTAAGCTAAACAATGCAACTTATGGATATATTGAATTTAGAACAACAAATAAAAAATCTAAAAACAATTATACGAATATTTAAAATTTTCAATTTCATTCATTAATGATGGCCAGGCCGTATTGCTAAATATACAAATATACAAGTATATATTACTAACAACGGAAGTGTAGAAAAAGGAAGTAATAGCGTACCATGAACTATCCAATCCTCATCCTCCTCCTAATTCCTTTTCCTCAGGTTTCTTTTTTCCATTCCAGCACAGGTTAATGTTAAGTCTAGTTTAATGGCTAGGATATAAGAATTTGTTAAACCATATAGGACAATGAATCTGAATAAAACAATACAACACAAAACTCAGCATATAGTAGAGGGAGCATAGAACGCAAGCATAATCAAATAGAGAGCATATCAGACTGCAATAAAGAGCTCGTAAAGAATTTAACCTCCTGAAGTCAGAAGGAACACGAAGAGTGAAAATATTGACTTCCAATAAAACTTCTCGAAAATGTAATTATAAGTTTAAACTATCATCTAGTCTCAGTCCAAGGCCACGCAAATATGAAACGTGAACAAGAGGTATGTATGAAAAATGTAACTACATGAAATAGGATTGCGACATTGAGAGAAGGAAATAATAGAACAATTAGTAGGACATAAGGACTACAAGTTCGACGAACAACAGTCTTGGAATTCTCTGTTTTCGAATAGAATCCAAATGTTCAACAGGGTGTCATCAGAAATCAATGATGAGAGTAATTGATGCCAATCTAAATGTGGATAAGTCGAAACAAACAATGTGATTTGAGCTTTGTGTGCCCCACAACTACAAAGGTTCTCCTGTCTCAGAGGGAGGTTCTGCTTCGTCATATTGGAGTGTGAGGTGATGGTCATATACATGAAACTTTATTTCCAGCATGCTGGAAAATAATACTCAGGATATCACTTTAAGGAGCTCTATAGAACAAGCCTGTAGGAGTTCAGTGTTAGAAGTCTTGGTAGTTCGGAAGCTTCCATAAAATATTCTAAACATGTATTGGAGAAACATGTTGGAAACCAAGTAGAATCTAACTAACTTTAGTTCAGCTGGAACCAGCACACCGGCAACTCATATGAGCTGAACGCTCTTCCGAGCTAACTCGCCACATTCAACACAGATGGTAGGTTGAAAGAAATATTGCACAATTTACGTACATCACTGTAACACGCGTACACAATCTCACCCCAAATTGTTCGTTGTGTGCGGTTGCTCTTACCACTTTGTGTGTATGGGTGTGTCTGTTTTATATTTACTCAGCTGCTGGAGTTGGAGTTGGTTTCGAAGGGAAAGCAAAGACGAGACGGGACTGGTGGCAACAATATAATGAAAAAAGACAGCGAAAGGCTTACGAACCAAAGAACGCGTTTTTCCAGTTCCCCACGACGGTAAACACTTTCGTTGGACCGGCCTGCCCCACCCCAATGCCACGGACATAACAGTCACCACCCTACTGCCTCAGCCCAAGAGGGTGTGTGTGTGTGTCTCTTTCTCTCTCACTCTCTGTCTGCCCACCTTGATCACTCCCAGGTCGACGTATATTGGCCACCCTTACCGCGGCCAGTTCTTTATCTTCCCGCTCGTCTAGTGATCATTATTCTTCGCCATTTCTTTTTCGAGATTACCGGTTTTATTGGCACTGCACTGGAAAAACTGCATTTGGAGCTGGAACGCTGCGTGCGGACGGAAGCGCCCGTACCGTTGGCGATAGTGATCGATGCCGGTAACGTCGGGTCGGTTTCTTGCGGCAATGCAGAAGGGCCCAACGGTTGGCCTTTCCCTTTCGTTTTGAAACGCCGGCGGACAACGAGGCGAACAGAGGAGCAGAAGGGTGTGAAAAGAAAACCGAAATGAAAACAAAAACAAAACACGCTGGGAAAGAGAAAACGAAGGAAATTCGAGCTGGAAATCGGTCGGATGTGATGGGAAATGAGGGGAAAATCGGGGACAAGGGCTATATTTTGTGCTTTCCGTACGATTCCGCTCGTGATTTGGACGTGTTTTTGATCGGTTCAATCGAATAGCCCACCGATGAGTGTTGTGCGTTGCTTCGTGAAGGTAAAATGGGTTCTTTATGGAATTTTCCAATCCTCTGGCCTCGTGTGTAGTGTGAGACCGATTGTAAACGTTGCTCCAGATTCTGTATTTACTCAGATTTGTATCAATTCTTCAAATAATCAAACAATTCATTGGAGGTTAGAAAACACTTGCTGAAATATTTTACTTCAGAACGCTTTTGTGATGAAAATATTGAAGCTGCCCTTCAACAAGAAGAATATTTTCGCTCAAAAGCCTCGCTTAATTCCTGCATAAACGCTTATAACGTCACATTATACCAAGCTGTGCGCTCTTCCTGTTTAACTGAAGCAGCTCTGCATGAATTGTCGTGTGCATCATCGCAAGCGTTTACCGTTTGGTTAATCACGCTTACGTAAATGTCATTATGGGCTGCGGCACGGTTTTGCATGGCCAGCAAAGAAGGTGTTTGACGGCTGGGACTGCACTTAACATGGTTAACCAACTTCCTTAATCGGAAAGGGAGCTGATGATTAGTGGATCCAGCCGTCGCCTATCCGATGACTTTGAATCGTAACGTCACACTGTCACATACACGGGTGCAAGTTCGCAACAAGCCGTTACTGTTACCGAGCTCATGTAGCTGATGATCGTCACAACAAACAGTCAGTCACGTTCGATGCGGTGATGAGTTGGTAAACCATAGGGTGAGCTTTATGTTCTCATAAAGACTTTGTTTAGCAGAAGTGCAATAAAATGTTGCAGTTTTGTAAACAATACTTGACAGCGTGCAATAAATTTTCTGTTAATGTTGATAACAAAAGTCTTGAGTGAATGTTGTTAATTAACTTGACATAATTTGAATTCACGATAAATCTGACTATCCCGGTAGCTCTCGAATACATTGGAACAAAAAGTTTATCGTAATGCCTTAATTCTGAGTGGATGATCAATTTAAGAGTTATAAGAGAATGTAGATAATATTCTTAAATTAATTTGAAACCAGAAAAAAATGGAATTTATTGAAGAAAAATGGACTTGAAAAAAGGAAGCTTATAGTTTTTCGGAATAAATGAGATCCGAGTGAATTTCCATAAATTTCTTAGCATAATTTGAATTCAAGAGTATATTGGTATTTGCCTGTTGGTCTTGATTGTACTGCAGCCCAAGGTTTCCTGAAATTTATGCGTTCTGAGTGAATGCCAATACATTCTTCATATATTAAGTAAAATACAAAACAAGTTCGGCATTCCACTGTTGCTCATGGATAGATATAAGCATCGGAAAATTGGAGTAAATATCGATGATTTCCTTAAAATTATTTGAGTTCAATCGGATTTCATTTGTTGTTCTGGAATAAATTGTAGCTTAAGGTTTTTTAGAGATAGCAAGTTTTGGCTCGATGGCAGAGGTGATAGCTGCTCCGAACTTCATACGGTAGGGACAGGGGATTAACTATCCTGTTACGGGTATATTCATGCCATAATTTCTTCAATAATAAATTCTAAAAATTATATAATCCGTGAAGATCGCATTACTAGGGGTGGCGGGGTTCTGATTGGTATTCAAAAGAGTCACACTTTCACCAGACTACCCACCCCTAGACA
>KB663633.1:300069-321879 GCA_000349025.1 Anopheles minimus | reverse complement strand
ATAAGGCAAAAAAAAATCAAGGAGGAAATGCCTTGATAAGTTTGTAAACATCAGCGATAGGCTGACAATACGGCAAAACGCCGTCATAATGAAATAATAAATAAAAAAATTCTAAAAATTATCAAAGTGCATTTATTGTTCTTGAACAGATTGAAGCCTAAACATTATCGAAATTTTTAGTGTTCTGAGTGAATGTCCATATCTTCTAATAATAATTTCAATACAAAATATGGACGGTTGCTTTGGTCGAGTTCAAATTTCAACAGGTTCGGTTCAGATGACAGTTGACCATCGGTTGATTTAGCTAGATATAGCACCGAATTGGAGTGGCACCGTTTGCCAAGCAGAAGTACACCCTCGGGGTCGTGGTTGGGTTTGGGTACGGGTGGGCTTTTCACTTAATCTTCCCACAACCCACCAGACCTCGGGCATCGATCCGAAAAAGGGCACATGCCATTCGGTGCGGTGGTGACGGTGAAAGCAAAAGTTCGTCCCCTGGTTCCCGGGGTACAATAATGACGAAAATGATAATTACCGCTCCGCGTCCTTGCACAAGACGCGGGCGGTGCATCATCACTGCAATCAGTGGGTCGCCTAAGGTTCGGACTATCTCGGACGGTAGGCTTTCTTCGCTCGGCAACCAACTCAGATTCAGAAAAGAAATCATTCGTTGGTTGGTTTGGTCACTGTGGGGTCTTAAATCTACCGTCCCAACCGCCAGTGGACACATTTCATGTGCGCTACCGATATCGTACACCCCTCACTGGCAGGATTGAGGCAGGTATTAGTGTTGCATGAGTTGGCTTACTGCTGCAGTCGCCCGTCTACAGCCGGTAGTTAAATTGAATTAGCCATTCCTTCCCCGGAGGGAGGCAATTAAATGGTTCAACTTTCGCAGCTGCTCTTCAATTTCTGGAGTTCGTTTGCGATTGGAGCTGGCAATCGATCGAGACGGAAAAAAAACGCGCGATCACTTCGCGTTAGTCACACTGGCGGACCAATTTTCTGCCATGGTGGTGATGCTTGATTTTGGAAATCACACGATAAGAGAACGATCGTGTCATCTTCAATTTCCTGCAACGTGCCCACGGCGTTTGGATGGCATTCAAGATGCAATTGAACATCGAGTGAAAGACATCATTTAGGCAATCTAAAACTGTCTTTTTTTCGGGCATGCTTTTTCCCCAGCTGGCAAGATCTCCGTGCTTACATGCTCGGGTAACTTCACGGTGTTACCAGACATAGCTGAAATGGAAAAATGGTCCTACACCCGACGCGGCCGCCTCGGCGAAGCATAATGATCCGCATCCAAATAAAAATTGAACACACTGGAAGCAGCAAAGAGGAACCGAAAAATATTACCTCACGGATGAATGTACACGGTGTAGCAACACGTGTTTGAAATTATTGCGCGCCGTCAGTGGCGCGACGGATCCGTGCCAGGAACCGGGCACGGTATACACCACGGAACTGTACGATGCACCGGAACACGATAGCGTGAAGTGTGGTAATTATTTTTACCTCCCGATTCAACGATCGTACGACGAGCGGGACGGTTTTGGTTGGGAAAATTGGAAAGGGAAATTTCAGTTTTCATTTTAAGGATAGTTTGAAGGATGTGAAACATTAAACCCGTAAATATGATTTCCCAATATGTCTTGAGAATAGTGTCGTGACATTCCTATGTTCATGACTTGGAATGCAAATATTCAAATATCTCTAAAGTTCTCGCACGTTCACGTGCATTTGCAGCTGGCATTTGTGGCTGTAACAAGCCAAGAAAATCGTTTGTCCTCGTATGTCCGGCACACGTGGTGCGTCATAAATGGTGTGCATATTTTATGTTTTAATCGAAAACATCAGCTTATGATCTGCATCAACGAACGCCATCGAAATAGCAGTGACCGACAACGATCCAGATCGAGTGAGAGAGGACTGACCGAATCGTAAACACAACGATTAATCGCACGCTTTATCGTATGCAGAGTATTGGAAAGTTTTCGTGCCGAGGCTCGGGGCTAATGGTGGTTGGAAAATTGAATTTAAATTGTGCTCAGTACAGATGTGTCTGGTTAGGGCAATTATTTAGTTTTCAGCTTTATTGAAATTACTTTGTTTTTTTTTTCTTGTGTTCGGAAAGGATTTCTAATTAATAATTCTATTACACGCTCACACTATTCATTGTATTGGGTCGCACTGTTTTTCCGACTGTTTAAAAAGGAACCATTAATCATTTTCTACGCCACACGTATCACTGATAGTGCGATCCACACAATGGGACACATGCATTGAATGTGCCCATTCGTATCTGGAAGCTATGGAGGGAGGGAAACAAGGGGTGGCATTATTCGTGTGCACAAGGGGGTACAAAAACGCTTCCCTAATCCAGCCGAGTTGGCTTGGGTTGTCTACAACTACGCTATTACGCAAAGCATAATCAACTAACGCCGATGGTGATGACATCTGGTGAGTGATTATCGACTGACACGCGGCATTGTGAAGCCTTACTTCTGGCTGCTAGCGAACCATCGTCGGTGTTCCGACCATGACAAACACTCAGCATAATCAAATCAATGTTACTACACGTAGGGAGATAGGGTTTCCATATTAGGCGCTTCCTAATCCGTCTTGTGAGAGAGCTTATCCTCAGTTGCTTAATATGAATGTGAAAAGAATGAGGAAAAGGTGATGGAATTGTATTTTTAATTATTATGTCCCTTTACAATATCCTCTACAGTGTGCGACTTCAATACAACACTAAGACACGAACCCTCTCTATAATACTCTGGTATCCCTCAAAGGAGTGTGATAAGCTCTTTCTCACTTCTTTTGTTTGTGAACGATGTTTGGAGAACATTTTCTTCCTATTTCTGATCAATCTAAAGTCTCTCCAATCTTTCCTGGATTGTTAAAAAAAACTCAGTTATCTCTCGTTCTCTACCTGTTCTTAATTATTCTATCATGTATCTTGTGTGTCCGCAGGATCTTGAGATCCTTTTTCCTTTTCAGTCATATTGATCAAGTCGTTGGTGATGTGTTTCTTTAGTAGAACCATCCTTGAATCTATTGTTGCCATCCGGAATCCAAAGAGCCTTATTATCATTGAAGGATTTAGATTTTTTCCAGAGTTTCCATTTGCCGAATATTTGGTCACTCCTTTTCTACCATCCCAGCCAACTATTGGACCGGATCCTCTGACAGCTATTGGTCTTAAAATCCTTGGCGATGCGTCCTCTTGTCCCCTTCTTTGTGTGACTGGCTCCCCTGGTCTACTTCCACTGATCACTTTTTCGATTCGTTCCCGTTCCCTCGGTATCCCCGCTCTATCTTCCTACTCACCACACTGGGGGGCCAGAATGACCCTTTATAAGTTGTTTTGTAGTTTTAAATCTATTCCTGATATTTTTGATTTTAACATTTCTCTTTCTTAATTCTGGTCTCGTATCCTTTTCTCTTTACCTTCTATTTTATGATTCTTTTTCGATACTTCCCTTACAAATTTTTATTTATATTTTATATATTTATACTTGGCTTTGTTCAGTTTTTTTGTGGACATAACTTTTTTTCTTCGGGGGCGTTTTAATATTACGTTACTTTTATGTATTATGTTATTTTAAAACGCTCGTAGTATACAATAAATAGACGTAATAAATTAAATAAATTTAATAACACTTTGTAAATAACACAAAGGACAATTAATGTAAAGTAGCAAGTTTTGGTGGGCTGATCACGTCATAAACATTACACCAGACATCCGATTTCTGTTTCGATTCAGCTTGAACCACTTAGTTTCGAACACAAATTAACCGTATATAAAACTTTCCGCTGTAGTTCCTTCCCTATCGGAAGCAACTTTGACATACTGATTGACGAAAGTGCTTTGAGGATCACTAAATTGCAGGCACTCTCCGCAGCGAAAGCTGAACCCTTGTTTTCCTAGTAGAGGTTGGCATTTCTTTCAAAGGCCGTGTTGTTTTTTTGTTTTCCATTTCCCCAAACCATTGAATCACTTCAGGCTTCAAATTGGAAATTGGAAAAAAGAAACATGCAATAGTCGTAGCTACGGAATCGAGATGTGCTCGTTAACTTGCTTTGCTTTGCGAGCCGAATGCCGAAACCCCGGACCCGGAGGAAGATTGTTAAATCTCGCAGGTTAGATAAATGGCTTTTTTGTTCAATTTCACCACAAGTAGCATGGGGATGCATTTGCAACTGATCGTCGTTGCCCCGATCAGTTTCTGTCGTGATCGCTGAAGTGGGCGCGATTTGCAAACAATCTTCACCGTAGGGAGATGAGAGCGTGAGCCTATGATTGTAGTATGAAAAGGGGAGCAAAAAAAAAGATTCTACCGTTGGAAAGCAGTAGTTGGGGATATGGGTTTTGCCCCAGGCGTAGACAATGATGTTCGCTGTTGGCGGTGACGATGACAGTGGTGTGTTATGTAAGTGAAGTTGTCCAGTATCTAGCAAACTCATCGCAACTCATCCCATTGCGTTTGGAGGGTGTTTAACTACCCTTGCGGACTTGAAGAAACCACGATGCGATTTTGTTTGTTTTGGTGGTAGTTGACGGGGTTCGTAACCTCTCGTTTTAGTTGGTGTACCGTTGGGAACCATACTATCGCAAAGCTGGGAAAATATTTCTTTTTGATAGGGTTTAGGTTAGCGTTACACCGAATGTTAACTTAAGCTGAAAAATATTTGAAGAATATTTAAATATAGCTCCAATGAAAGTTTCTTGTGTTTTTATACATTCTCGAGTAGTTTTTGCGGAGCTGTGTACGTTTAACTGAAAACTCGATCGTTTGGATTACATAACGATCTATTTTCAACTCAATGGTACTTATTCATGCTATACAAATTCCACAACAACTTGTTGCTTTGCACACCAAATTCGATGCAATTCTGCTATGCCACATTAACCAAAAAATAAAAAAGAGAAACTATCCAAGTGCATCGAGAAAAGTGTCATTTTTTCTCAATTACCTCGTTTGGTTTTGGGCGTCAGATTGAGTGATTACCGAATTTCTGCCCATAATGCATTGAGACATTTACGTGCGGTGCAATGTGTTTCCTTTCCTTTTTTAGTTTCCTATTGCTTTCCATCGCTAACCGGTGTAATGGTTTTCCATCTGTTTAAAATTTCTTTCCCCCATTCCTGCGATTGGCGGCCATAAATCTGATGGATTGAAACCCGATCGGAAGACCGGCGAGCGATCGATTACTGCACGCTACGCTGTGAGCGAAGTATTATGCGGGTGTTGGGTGTTTTTATTATATTGCACAAATCTTATTGCTTTGCCGTTTGTTTTGATCGCTTCTCGTACGCCTCGATCGCAAATGGAAATCAAGCGTTCGTTGGAAAAAGAAGATAAAAAAAACGAACCTCGTGCTAGTTGCGTGTTGCGGAAAAAGGAAATGCAAGTTGCGGTTATGTTTTGGTTTGAAATCTTATAATATACATAAAGACGGATAAGCAGCGAGTCGGAGCGATACTGTTTACGATGTGTTAAGCTTTTTGTTTTGTTCAAACTGTTTAGTGCACCTTATGGTTATGTAAATGCTACGAGCAACGATCTTTCTCAAGAATTTTGATGATTTTTTTTAAAACCGGTAAATATAGGATTTATGATATTCCTTAATGTGATTTACATGTATTTTATCGTTTTATTATTCGAAATATAGCCTAGAATGGACTGATGCTAATTAACTGTTTGTTAGAAGTGTGCGGATGTACGGATTGTCATCCACGCGAGCTTTCTTGTCCTACCCAAAGCTATTATTTTGTGCAGCATGCGTACAGTGCACGCCAAATGAACAGAATTACTTTCAAAAAAGGTTTAATGATTCTTGCACTTATGTTTGAGATTTGCGTTTGTACGTTTTAGAGAGTAAAATAAATTCGCTTGATTGTTAAAATAAAATATAATAATCCCAAATATTATGTCCAATACGACTCCAGTGTTCATTTGGGCAAATGTCCGCTTTGACAGCTCGTACTGACAACAACAAACTTTGGGAAATACGCGCGAACACAAGTTGTCAAAGTGAGTCGAAAATTTTGCTGAACAAATGTTGTGAAGAACAACTCCCGTAAAAAGTGAAAATTACCTAGAACGTAGTGAATACAGCAAGAACTGCGGTTTATTTAGTCGCTACTTTTGCTATACAGTTTCAATAACTGACCTCATGTGATGGTACCACGTTGTGTCCGTGCTTTGGCTGACGTTGCATCTCCGATTTCACTGCGGTGCATAGGTAAGGCCGTGTCGTCGTCCCTATTACGCTATGGTATGGTTTTCGCGTATGATACACGGATGTTGAATGCGGAATGGTTATGATTATGGCCGCACAAACAAGCACCAAGGCATGTCTGAATGACATCGAGATACACAAGACGGAATCGGTGGCATCTGCTTCCTCATCGTCGTCGACTGATTCTTCCCTATCGACCGCATCTGGTAGAGCAATTTTGGCGCTGTCCAAAAGTGAGCTCGATCGGTTAATAGCGGAAAATATGACATCGGTGTTAAAGACGCTCAAGAGACGCAAGCACGCCAAGAAACACGCACGTTTAAGGCACGCAACTGCCGCGGCGGAAGATGCAATACAGTTGGACACTGATGAGCAGGAAGAACAAGAATCAAATCGACCAAGCGTACAGTCGGAAGTTAAAATGAATGGCAAAGAGAAGAAAGGTGAGTTTCAAAGTGTGTTGCGAATGCTTTGATAAGAGAATAATGTGTATGTTTCATTCTGATTACACAGAGTCGCATAGGAAGAGCAGCAAAAGTGGAAAACATCGTCCAAAGCATGGTCGGAACGACGTTGCACATGCGGTATCCGATTCGACGACGAAACTTCCACAGCATAGCTTGAAAGAAGTTCAGCCAGATAGGAAACACGAAAGCGCAGCTGGCGTGCCACCGTCCCCCAATGCTGTTTGCAATGGGCAATCCGGTGAAAAAACTGGCAAAGAAAACAAAACCATCAACGCTTTCCAGCTGATGATGAAAGCACGCTCCAAATGCATCGGTTCCAACTCTCCCGGCAAAGAGCGGGAAGTGCGGGAGACGAGTCCATCCCAGGAAGCGGCTCGCGAGAAGAAAGCCATACGCAACCTGCAGCTGGAACAGTGGGCCGCCCAGAAGGGAGCAGGGAAGCGAAGGTTGCAGGAAGAAGCAGAAGAAGACTTCATTGACCATCAAATGAAGAAACGTGCCAAAAGACTGAAGAAACTCATCGGCAACATGAATGGGGAGATAAAAGTGGAACCCAAGAAGGAGGAAGTGATTGATGTGTTAGAAATTCCCGATTCTCCTGTGCGATCTAAGGTTGAGGTAGGGAAGCACAGCACTACTTCCAACGATATCAAGACGGAAAAGGTTAAGCGAAAACGTGGACGACCCTCGCGGAAAGTTGTCGTGGCTGCTGCTGTGGAAGAACCAGCTGTATTGGAGGAGAAAGTCACCGTCGAAGATGGCTCGGATGAAGAGTTTCTAGCGCAGCTATCCACACCGAGAAAGAAAAGGGATAGTTTGTTGGGTTATTTCGCGAAGATAACACCGGAAACTAAAACACAGCAAAACTTTCCATCATCCAATACCACTCCGATCGCAACAGTGTCGATCGATGATGAAGATAGCAATGAAACGAAAGCAAACACATCCTCAGCGCAGATGTCTTCGCGTCCACGGCGATCGTGTGCGAATCGCATCAAAGATTATTCCGCCTTCGAGAAGTATAGTCCGGCGAAGGAGGAGCAGAAACCCGTCTCCACGAAGTTATCGATTGTGACACCGCTGAAAATCATCAACGTCCAGTCGCCAAACGCTATGAAGGTGGTCAAGAGTCCATCGTTGCGAATGTTTTCCTCGGGTGGATTGGAGGAAGGCAGCAAGCGGACTGTTGCCGCTTCGGAATGCCCATCAACTCCCAAATCGCACCTGAAATTGGCACCGGTGTTTGTTCGAACTTTGGGTGGAAAATCACAACCACCGCAGGAGGATCCGGAAAAGGTGCGCGCACGGCAGCAGTTCCTTATGTCGGGAATTCCGGAAAAGTTGCGTCAGGAGATGGAAAAGCGTACGCAGTACGAAGAGTTCATACTGAACGAAACAAGCGTGTTTCCATCGGTGAGTCACGTGATGCAGATGGCCCCGTCTGAGGTACGGGAGATAACGAACTTCGATCTCAGCTGCATTAAGTTGCGCCCGACCGGGGTGGAAACGCCACCGGGAAAGAGCTCACTGAAAAGCGTTCCGATTCAGTTGGGAATGTTCACCGGATGCAGTGAGGATGACTACGACGATGCGATCGATAGATGTGTCCAATCGATCGATGTTGAGGGCGGACTGGATGGTAGCATGGAAGAGGATGTCCTCCCGGAGGTAGAACACCAAAAGGACATAGTGCGCGATTACAAGCAGCGCTTTCCGCACTTTCCCGTGTTCCGATGTTACAAACAGTTCCGCACCGCCTATCAGGATCACCTGCAGCGGACACAGGGCGAGAGCGGACGGAAACAGTGTAGCGAACCGAACGGCATCGAACAATCAATGGATGAAAGTATTGAAATCATCGAAACGACGCATAGCTGCCGGAATGGTGAAACACTGTTCACGGAAAAGTATAAACCGCAAAGCACGGAACAGATTCTCATCAACTTCTCGCCGGCGAACATGTTAACGCAGTTTCTGTCCCTCTGGAAGGATGAGCCCGGCTGCCAGAAACGTGCGTGCGACGCGACAAACCAATCCGGACATTATTTCCTTTCGACCGATAAAGGCGATGAAGATTTTATCGTTTCAAACGACAGCAACTCTTCATCGGCCGGTACCGGTGGACCGGGAACGAATGTTTGCAACCATGTCGTGCTTGTCGGACCGCCCGGATGTGGCAAAACATCGAACGTGTATGCCGTCGCGAACGAGATGAATTTTAACGTGCTGGAACTGAATGCAAGCAGCCGACGGAAGGGCAAAATCATTCTGCAGGAATTGCTGGAAGCCACACAAAGTCACCGAGTGCGGCAAAAGTCGGAACGATGCAATTCGACCGATGGGATGTTGGTGAATGGAGCACAGCCCTCAAAAGGACGCAAAAAGAATGGTCTAACCGGGGTTTTTAGCTGTCTGGAACGAAGGCCATCATTTAGCGAGAGCAATGGGTCGAAACAATTGTCCCTCATACTGGTCGAAGATGCGGACATTGTGTTCGAGCAGGATGATGGATTCCTAGCGGCGATCAATTCACTGATCGCCACCTCCAAGCGCCCGATCGTACTGACCACCACAAATCCATCCTGCGCCCATATGGCTCGCTACATGGCGCGCAACAATGTGATCCGGTACGTTGCACCCGGCATTGGCAATGTGGCCAAATTGTTTTCGTTGCTTGCGCTGGTCGAACGGGTTCCGATCGATCAGCACGATATTGGCCGATTGTACGCACACAACGGGAAGGATATGCGAAAAACGTTAAACGAACTTCAGTTCTTCATCCAAAGTGGAGGCGATATGGAACGGTTTTCGGTCTGTGCGAACGAGCACCACAACCATTTGCAGACAGCTGACAGTGAGGAACTAAACACGGCACTGAATGAAACGCGCGAGGAAGAGGAAGGCGGTGAGCAGTTGGGTGACGAACATTCAACAAAGCGGACAGTGGGACGGAAGAAGGAAACGAAGCGTAGCCAAAAGTTACGGCTGGCCAAGAACCATCACGGTACGCTGTATGAATTCTTTACGAGGAATCAAAACGAACCGATATTGCTTCGCATTCCGTTGGATTTTAATGTGCTTTGGTGTAATATGGAGTTGGTATTACGGACGGCAACAATTCCATCCCCGGTGCAGAACGATAAAGGAAAGCGAGCTAGTTCTGCCGGTAAGCGAGGTAAGCGCATCGTGCAAAATAGAGCGAACAAACCGGCGGATGAGTTCGACGAGCTGTCTGTTCTGTACGAAAACATAAGCCGTGCCGAGGCAGGATGGGGTGTGACGCACAGGAATAGAATACGCTACGGAAAGGACGTACAGGATGAGCAACAGCAGCAGCAGCTAGCGCACGATATTGGTCATGCACTTGTGGAAGGATCTTGGATCGATTGGTTCAACCGGAGATCGGACTCGAACAGTGAGAAGAAGCACGCAAAGAAGAGCACCAACGGGGAGAAAGGAATTGGTGCTAAATCGTACGATGCATTGCGGAAACTGGAACATGAACCACGGTAAGTAGATCGTGCGACCGGCAGTTCGTTCCCGATCGATTATTAACCGATGCTCACACTTTTCTTCCAGACAAACAATAGCATCGTACATTGGCGTTAACGGGATACGATCACGCGTAACTGTGTGTGATTACGAACCATACTTGCGTCAAATCTGCCGTCACGAGCGAGACCGATCTTCAACGGAAAGACGTGGCTGCCGGTTCTATCACTATCTGCGTAACTTCGGCGCTACGAGCGGAACCGTACTGCAACCGATCGTAACATCAACCACAACGACAACGACAGCAATGATGGTGAAACCGGCTGGTGGATTTAGTGTAGATCATTTTGATGCGCTCAGCCATTGCTTCGAGGAACACCCGATGCCGACAACGGACATGTTGATGGACGGAGAAAAGTGAAAGCAATTTCCTCACGCGAGACACATTCGTGCGCAAAAAAACAGTACACGACACGATCGATAACAGGTAGGAGTGTATTAGATATGATAGAAAAGGAAAAACACCACTATCGATATGGGTATCTCGTTTCGAAATTAATTTTATCATATCAATAGCGATAACATGTACTCGTGTCTACTACAGCTAGTTCCACTAAAATACGTTGTATATTGCACAAAACTGTCAATGGGGAACTAGTGAGGTTTTCCGCGCTACATACTTCTATTCTTAGCTCGCACTTACATATTTTTCTTTTGTTTTGTTTTTACACATTATACCGCCCGGCACGAGTTGTTTGTTGCTGTCGAACTCTCCAATTGTGCGTAAAAAGGCAACAATTGAACGGAAGAGAATAATTAAGGAAAATATATAGAAAAGTGAATTTCTCTTTAACACATTGCTTCACCGAAATTGACCGTTTCAAAAGGAGAAAGGGCGATTTCGTTGTAAATGAAATGCAAATGTGTAGTGTAAAAACAAACGAAAGTAGAAAATAAAATCAAACTTAGCTAATGTGTTAAAACCGAAAATAGTTCGTTCCCGTGTTGTTTGTTTATAAACATTCTGTTAGTTACGGCTATTTACCTTACTTTTTTCAAATAAGCGCAACAGCATTTGTTTGCTGCTGTAGGATTAGAATGGTTTACTAGCGTGAGCTTCGCATTGGATGTCTCTTTACGTGGTGTGGATTTGGGCACAGGAGATGATGATGTCGGTCTTCACTCGGCAGGATCGGGGATCGAATCCCACCTGGATCTTTTCTCCGTAACGAAGACTATACAACTACGTGGTATCAGTAAGTCTATAGTAAGCCATTATATGGCCCCGGCATGACCCGAAACAGGTCGTTAAGCCAAGAAGAAAGAACAGCGCGTGTACATACAGCTACATATCTATTTCTCAATACACACACACATACGTCTATGAAACTAGGACATCTATTTACATCACCCAAGAAAAGGGGCGGTTTTGGATGCTCAACCACTGCACTACTGCCCTGTATCCAGGTAAAGTAAGTTAGAAGAAGCTCGTAGGCATTCCTCCTTCTTCATCGTATTAGAACGGATTTACCAGCTCCGCTTGCTGCTGATGGTGATGACGCTCAGACCGGAGCTGCTTTATCTGTAACCGTTCGCCCCCGTTCACGTGGTACGCGATCGTGGTTGTGGTGGCCGTTGTAGTGTCCGGCATCATACCTGCTATCACCTCACCGGCCACCGTCAACCCACCAACGGTGCGCATCGGATCGCGCCGCTTCCGACTGTCGCGTATCATATTCTGACGCGAATGTTTGATGAAGCTTTGGATCGCGGCAAAGATGGGCTTTTGGTTCGCTTCCGCTTCCTGCGCACTTTTGCCGAGGTTGAGTGTTTTCGTCAGCAAATCGATGATACCCAAACTGTTCCCAAATACGTACTTGGTGTACTCTGTTGGAGCGTGGATTTAATGTAAGATAGAATTGGAAGAGATACTAAGGCGAAAGAATACTTACGTCCATTGATGGCCGATTTACCGCTCCAACTAAACTGGCACAGAACCTCGTAGGTGACGAGCGCCTCCATCATTCGCTTTATGTTCCGCTGGAATGGTTGAGAGTTGTGTATTTCCTGGTGTAACCGAATCATCTGCACAAGAAATTGGAAAAGATGTTCAACTTAGTAAGATGTCGAGACGTTTGAAGATATTCTAGAGGAAAGCAGCCACCTACCATCTGCAATAGGAACTGCTCGTTGTCGGTACAGTGATCGTTCAGGTCGAGAAAATCGCTCACGGTGCGGATCGGTAGCTCCGGTATCTCGGGGAATGTATCGAGCAGCTGGTTGCCACCGTTCGCACTGCTCGCCAGCGTGAGTGCTTGGGTCGGCGGCTGGGACGGTGGTGGTGGAGTAGGTGAAGGCGAACACACCTTTACCGACGGTGGTGGCGGAGACGCTTCCGGTTTGATGTGCACCACCGTCGATGGTTCGGAAAATTGATAGTAATGTGTGTTGGTGGTGCGAGCTTCTTTGGCGTGCGTTCCGACCCGGGCTGATGCTGGGTGCTGGTGAGCGATCGGGGACGAAGCCGTGTGGAACACGCTTACCGGCTGTACCTGCACCTGTGTCCCGGTGGGGGTTTGGGATGGCGGAGCGGTCGTTGAGGTGAGGAAGATGGTTTTCGGTTGAATGGAGGGCGAAGTTGAAGAAGTGGAAACGTGATGGGGATGCTGTTGCGACACCACGGTTAGTGACGCAACCGGAACGACTGTTTCGTTCTCGGTGGACATGGTCGTAAGTACCTGTTGTTGTTGTTGTTGTTGCTGCTGCTGCTGGTGTTGCTGTTGTTGATGTTGCAGCTGTGCAGCCTGATTAGCCAGTTCCGCTTCATCCTCAAACTTTCCAATAAACAGTGAAATGATCCTTGTCAATCCGTCCACCTTCGTTTCCACCCGGTTGAGGTTCTGATTGACCAGATGCACTTCGCGCTGCAACGATTTAATTCTTTCCTCAATAATTTGGTACCGTATTTCGTTCCCATCAGCCGACCCAGTGCCGTCCTGAGCTCCATTTGGATCTTCCTGCTCCTCCACGATCGGTTGATGATCTTCTGCTGTTTCCACCTCCTCTGTCGTTAGCATCGCGTCCGGCCCTACCTCGGAAACGTCCGCATCCTCCGTGAGCGAGATATCCGGTTCCAGTTTCATCGCGACGGAACCATCCGGTAGATCGTAGCTCTTGAAGAATCGTTCACTGTCTCCGGTGGTGTAATCTTCTTCACCCGTCGTTACGAGTCCGTTCGCACCGGCAAGTAACGCAGCCGATGCACCCCGATGCAGATGGACACGTACACTCGGCGCCATCATCACCCTACTATCCGCTTGCTCGACAATGTTGCAATTCCGTTCCAGCCGTCGGTTGCGATATTTCGAGTGCGTCTTAAGATGCTTCATCAGCCGGTACTGCTCGCGGAAGGCTTTGGCGCAATGTTTGCATTTAAATGGCCGTTCGCCGGTGTGTACCTTCAGATGGTACGACAGCGTGTTGGAGCGGGTGAACAGTTTCCCACAGTACGTGCATTCATAGTTCCGATCCGTTTCCACCTCGTCGTTTGTTGAGCGCGTTGCGGCCATTACACTCGCTATGCTTGGATCCGTTGGGACGACGCCCGTTTCGACGTGATCGTGCTCGGATGTGTTCACCACCTCGATGCCTTCGGCACCATTCATGATCGCATTGATCGTTTCCTGCAGCAGCGGATCATCGTCCGTCTGCATCATGTGCAGCTTGTCCACGCTGGTCGATTCATCCACGACGGACGTTGCTACATGTTCCGTCGTTTCGTGCAATTCTTCCCGTTGCGCTTCATCCTCATCTTCTTCTTCGTCCTCCGCTTCCTCTTCTTCCTCATCCTCTTCCGGCTCTTCTTCATCACCCGCTTCGGCTTCATCCGGTTCCGGGTGGGATAGGCTGCTGCCCGAGGTACTGCTGCCACTGGAGCTGCTCGTGCTGGTGCTGCTATTACTGTTACTGCTGCTGCTGCTACTACTACTAATGCAATGGGCCGTCTCGGTAGCTCCCACAGAATCCACAATCATCATCGCGCCCGTCTCGTTATCGTCGTCCGGGTTCGTCGCGTAGCACCGCATCTTATCATCGACGGCGACCGATGGCGTCGTCTGCGTTTCCATATTGTTGTGGTTCGTTGCGCTGGCAAAATCAATAGCAGGCAAATCGTTCTCATCCTTATCAGCTACATCGTACTTATTATTATCGCCATCCTCACCGTCGACGGTGACGGTGCCGTTCGAGAGGGTAACCGTGATTCCGTTCATCAGCGGCACCGTCGATACCGACTGATGGTGATGTTCGATCGATGCTGAAACGTCCTCCACCACCACCATCTCCCCTGCGGTGGCAAGTGCATCGGCCGTGCTCATGATGGAACTTTCCATCGTGGTCGACGCAGACGGTGGTACGGTGGTGGCGTACAGATTGGGGTTTGCGTTTCTACGTAGCCCAAGCGTATCCCGACGTATCCGTGTCATCATCCGACGCTTTGCTCCCGGCACTCTTTCAACAGGCATTTCGACTGTAACAATAGACTGCGCTACGATGACGCATTGCCATTATCCGATCCGTACTGCAACGCAAACAATTTTGCACCACCACTTCGGAAGTGATTGTTATTGCACGGTTCTGTAGCGAAATTACTCCAAACTTCCCACACCCTTGAAACGCGTTTTTGGAAATTTGTATTTTGCCCGTAACGCGCACAATCGACACGACGTTGCACAAAACAGCTATGACGACGACGACAGCGACGATGACAACGACCGTACCACCTAATGGGTTGTCCTTGCGGTCGGTGTAATCGGATGATAGCAGACTGTGTTTTTTTTTGCACGTCGCAAAACACGTAACCTGAACTGTGGGTTTACCCGTGCTGGGACCGATACTTGGCTTGTGAATTATGTTGCGATGTAACTAGCCCGATCCAAATGCTTTCATCCACTACACATTGATAAGACAATACCTGGGGGATTGCAGTAGGAACGAAAAAAAAACACCTCTATTTGCTGCTTACGATACGTTTTTTCTTCGTCACGACCACTAAATATGTTGTTTTTTTTTTCTTCTGTGTTGTTTTTCTATGAAAACGATAAAAACGATAATAACTGTCAAATGTGTTTCAGCTCCATCGACGGTTTGGGTTACAAGCGGCAGAGTTGAGTTCTTGACCGCTTTTGGTGGAGGGTTTGTTTTAAAACGTTCGTTGTAAATCGACCAATTGAGCGGTTTAGATTTGTGTTTAATATTTTTTGTTTTGTAACTTTACGCTTAGCTCTAGCTAAATGAGTGTTTCAAATAAAAAAGGAATGATGTCCTCGCTTTGTTCAATTTAACTATACACGCAAAACTAATAAACTCTTTTTTGGGAGTGGGAGTTGTTATAGTTGTTGTAATAGAGACTTTGGACCTTGGTTTCTTCGCACTTTAGGAGTAAGTTACAGGTGGTGGTGGATGGAAAACTCTCAGGGCTTATTGGAACCGGAGCGCATGCAGCTCTTTTGTCTGTGGCTTTGGGGATGGGCTAGTTTGAGTATTCTTCAATCAAGAGCTAGCAAGGGTTATTCGCTACTCGCTTTGGGTTGTAGATAAACGAGACGAAACCCAAAATGTTGACAGCAACAGCAGCGACTCTGTTAAGCGGTTCATTTCCTAGCCTTCATAAAAATAAACATCTATCTACATCTACCTAAACATAAAACGCCTGCCACAACACGGTTGAAGGCTGGAATGACTGATCGGCGCTACTATCGTCTGAGCCACGAGACCGCCTCCTACTGGGATCGTATAGAAGCTACATACTATACGCCTCACATAATACTCACATACGCCTCTGAGACATCGACTCTGCCCAAAGCTGACGGCTTCTTTAGCTTTGCTTCTTTAGAGCAAAAATTTCTCAGAAGAATTTTTTGGCTCCTTAATGACGAGTTCTATTATTTGTAGGATAAATTTAAAATCGTACTATTAACTAGACTCGCCAGACTCGGTTGGTTGTCATGTCATGCGAATGTTTCCGGACGACCCAGCCATAAAGAATTCATAAATGAATTCTCGGTTGGTTTAATACATCAAAGGTCGTGCAAATAATCTCCTCTGGATCGAACCTGTAGCAAGATCTGACTATTCGACTACGGACACATATCTGGGCAATAAAACAAAACCGAAAGATTCATACCTGAAATCAAAACACAATGAAAAGTTTAATATTTTACGATAGGTTAAAAGCGCAATGACGTCCACAAACAATCATTATTTATCTTTCATGCGACCGGGCGTGTGGTAGGTCTGGAATGATGCATCCACAACAAGCTGAACCGATTTGAAACACGTACCACCGTTGTCCATTCCATAATCTACGCACGCGTCTCAGATTACGCTAATCAGATCGTTGGTGGCGATCTATAAAATTATCGACTGCGTACTGTCAAGCATTCATTTGCAAAGTCCGCCCAAACCGCCTCGCACGTTCCGTACACGGGAAGTTCAAAACAGAATAGTGAGCGCACGTTTTGCCATCATGCCGGGAGAGCTTATCGAGTATACGCTAGCGGAAGTAGCACTACGCAACGGTAAGGCGGGCAGCCCGACGTGGATAGTGATAAGAGACAGCGTGTACGATGTAACGCAGTACATGGTCGACCATCCGGGCGGAAGCGAGATGATTGCCGAATGGGCCGGAAAGGATGGTACGAAGGATTTCGACGACTTTGGTCATTCGTCGGATGCGATGCGTTTGTTGAAGACATTGCAAATTGGCGTTTTGGTTGTGGTAAGTAGTAGTGTTTGTGTGGGAATGGGAATTGGAATTACAAAGGAAGAACCTTTCTTTCTGTTACAGAGTGATCAAGCAAAGAATCGTAATAAGAATGTGACTAGTGTTCAACCAAAGATGGCAGAAGACTTAACGGAAGAGGAACTAATGAAGAAGAGGCGCAGCAAACGGCGAATGTTTATCCTATGCGGATAAGTCTAATAGGGCTCTGAAACAAAGAAGTATTTATAAGACATGTGATATCTAATCTTTCAGTAGTCATTAGTCTATTAAACAGTATCAATCTTAGGGAAATCTGTAAAGGGAAAAGATAAATATTTATGAGTAGAATATCCATAAAAGTTAAAGGAAGTAATAAACCATACAAATCATTCACGATACAAAACATTACGAGCTCTTAAACTGCTCTTTAACAACTTGAAAGTAATGCAAAAATTACCAGCATGTTCGATCGATCGTGGTACGCCCGGTAACCACGGTAAGGTAAACCAACCACTGCTAAACAAAGTTTCCTTTCCCGATGCCGATAACGTCAGCGAAGTTAACTTCCGTCGTAACACACTTTCCAGCAAGCCCGGATGCAGCACTGACACTGTTCCGGGAAGGGCTGTGGTTTGATTTTGCACACGGTTTTGGACGTATCGGGGATTATCGATCGTGTTACGGGTGTGGAAGGAGTCGACGTATTGCTGGATGCATTTTAAAACATTCTACCCTCCAATGAAGAGTAATGAGATAAATATTAAAAACGAAGTAATTCCTCCCACAAAAAAATTGCTATACGATAAACATCTATAATGCTCATAATGCTCATTGTTTGCTTCCGGAAACTGGGAAACACATTAAGGGCCATAATAAGTAATTTTAAAACAAACCATCCGAACCAGTTGGATGGATGACTTTTTTCTCACCTTTTTTAATCGAATAAACAATCTCTCCAAACAAGCCATCATCACTTCACTGGTCGGGGGTATAACAAAAAATCCCCCCAGTAAAAGTAATAACAAAACATAAAAAATGGTATTCGTACATGTACCCAACATGCCACCCTTCACTAAGGCTGCAGGCACTTCAACAGCTAGTTCGCCGCAGTCAACATTCGCATGAGTGCACCAAATCGCCGTATCCTGTCGGATGGCCGCATGGTGCATGAAAGCTTCTCACACGTCGTCGAAGCTGTGCCGATGGTTTCGGGGTCGTACGGGAAAATGTTCACCTGACTTCCAGCACACCGGGCAAGGTGAAGTAGCCACATAAATCATTAAAAAACTTTCCTCTCGCTCATGCTATGGGTTTCCAGTGTGAATGTGTTTGTGTATATATGTATTTTTTTTATTGTTGCTCCGTATCCTTCTGCACACAGCTTGCAGGCAGCTGCAACACACGGGGTTCCACTTCCGGTGAAGCTGGCGCAGCCACACGATCCAACTTGCTGACAGCAAGTAGTGCAGCCGAAAAAGTTTTAACTTTACTGTCTTACACGGTTTTAAAAGGGAGTGGAACAAGTTTTTTTTTCCTCTGCACCCTATGCTCAACGACCGGCCAAGATCACTCTCTCGATCAGTAGCAGGCTTAAGGGGGGCTTCGATGCCATGTTTTGTACCGAGGCGAGGCGTCTGCCTGAATTTGTTTAGTTTGTTTGGTGCGACCAACAAAGACGAGCTGGTAGTGGGTAACATCAAACTCCTTGGTAAGCGAGGGTAGATTTATCCGAAAAAATGGCACTAAGGGCCTATAATGGATGAGCCGGTCCGGTTGCAAGTTTCCCATTCTCGAGTGGAGTGGAGAAAAACTGTAAAGAGAAACAGCAGAGATTTCCACTCCAAGTAAATGCAATTCAACAAAAGGAAAAAATCTGCCACCATTTCTCCTTCCGGCGTCCAACCGGCCAGGTGACAGGCTGTGCAAAGGTGTAAAGTAGGAAAGTTTTAACGAGATTTCGAGGTCGTGAGAAAAGCGCTGCTGAAGGTTCTTAGTGTCAAATCAAATAAGTTCGATAGTTCGCCGATGTTGCTATGGTGGTCAGGTGCAGCGTTGTGATCGCCGTGAGTTGTTTGTGGATTGTTATCGATAGGTTTGGGGTTGGGGAAGAGCGGAGGGCTATGAGAACAAATCATGAAATGAAACATTCCACCTGAAAGAGAAAACATTTCACCTGAAAAAGGTTATGCAAATTTAATAAGCTAATGATTTCTTAATTGTAACTGATAAAGGGCGGTCCGGTGGCCGAGGAGATAAGCGGCGCCGGTCTCATACGGCAGGACCGGGGTTCAAATCCCATCTGGACCGTTCCCCCGTAGTGAGGACTGACTATCCAACTGCGTGGTATCAATAAGTCTCGTAAGCCAGAAATGGCAGGCATGACCGAGTAGGTCGTTAGGCCAAAGAAGAACTGATAAATTCGAATTGAGTCAGTTCCCAATCACGTGAGGAAGACCTTTAAGGAATTTTTGTTATTGCCTAATCCAAAAATAAATAAAAGGATTCTGCTAAGTACATTGATGCATACGCTGAAGACATAGACATCATAGGTCTCCTATGTGGTAGATGCTTACCAGAGGATCGAGCAGGCGACGGAAAACCTCGGGTTGGAGATTAACGAGGCAAAAACCAAAATGATGGTGGCGCCAGCAACGACCCTGCTAATCTACGCAGGGGTGACGTACGGGTAGGTGACCGTACTTTTGAAATCGTCCAAAACTTCACCTACCTTGGGTAAAAGGTCAGTACCGACAATAACATAGATGTTGAGGTACACGCTAGGGTGCTGGCCGCCAACCGGTCTTTCTACAGTCTGAGGAAAATTCTCCACTCAAAAAACCTGTCGCGACGGTCGAAGCTTTGTATTAAACTTATTTAGACCCTGTACTCACATACGCCTCTGAGACTCGGACTTTGTTCAAAGCTGACTTAAGCGAGAGGAAAATTCTCAGAAGGATTTTAGGCCCCGTATGTGTGGAAGGACAATGGAGGTGCCGCTACAATGACGAGCTCTATGAGATGTACGACAACCTCACTGTCGTATAACGAATTAGACTCGCCAGGCTCCGGTGGGTTGGTCACGTCATGAGAATGGCACAGGACGACCCAGCCCGTAAAGTCCTTTTAGGCAGTCTACATGGATAGAGGAGGCGTGGCAAAGCCAGGATAATTGATTGGTAGACAAAAGTGTGCGTCCTTGAGAGGTTCACAGGACTTCTGCAGCAGGCCAAGACCGTGAAGCGGTTGTAGCCTCGGGTAAGTAAGAAAGTAAGCTATGTACATGTTATGTACTGTGTCGTTTCGTTTGGCCGCTCTCCAGTGAAGCAGCTACATAGCTACCAGCATTCTGGCTCAGCACTCCCAGGAATCACTCTGGTGAAGGATCTTGGTGTGTGGCTCGATGAAAAATTGTCGTTTGAACCACACATCAATTCAGTCCTCGAGCGGGCTAGCAAGGTTTTGGACCTCATCACCCGCATGGCGTCTGAAGTCCGTGATCCGCTGTGTCTGAGGGCGTTGTATTGCTGCTGGGTCCGTCCTATTTTGGACTATGCCAGCGTCGTTTGGTCCCCTGCAGGCGTCACCTCAATGGATAGGCTGGAGAGGGTACAACGGAAGTTTACGAGAATCGCCATCAGACGCTTCCTAAACGACCCCAATGCTGCTTCTCCTCCTTATCCAGTGCGGTGCCAATTGCTAGGCCTTGTCGGGCTAAAAGAACGCCATGGTCATGCGCGCAAATTATTTATTGCCAACATCCTTCTATCCAAAATTGACTGTCCTACCCTTCTGGCGGCCATTCCCCTTTACATCCCATCCTATCGCTTACGCGTCCGCCCACCTCTCCTTATCCCCTTGCGACGCACGCGGTTCGCCCAAAGTGATCCTTGGGTGCGGGCGCTCTTGGATTTCAATTCCGTGGGTGATCTGTTTGACCACAATGTATCCTTTGCTGTTTTCCGTTCCTGTGTTCGGTCTACCGCTTCCTAATGTGTCTCATCTTTTTTTCCTACTTGACGCTATCTATGTATTAACGCTATTATAAAACCCTTGAGGCAAACAATATTGAACAATAAAATAATAATAATAAAAATGAGTCTTGTCCGGCGGACGGTGAAATACGGCTCGTGAGCCACATGCAGCTTTTTGGCACTTCAAATGTGGCTCTTGGAGAATATTTGCTGTATGAGAACATATACGATTGTCTCGGTTACTTTAGGCTTATCTCGTACTGATATATTCGTTGAAAGTATTAAGAGGAGAACAATCCAATATGTTTGCAATTCCTGTACTTTGCAGCGTACTGTTTTCCTGTTTATTTTTTAATTCATATACTCCTTGGGATTCCTCAGTTCGAATATTAATTTTTACATTTTTTTAAATTAAGAGTAGGATTTTTTTTTATACGAAGTTCATGTGGAGGTCATTTTTAAAAATAATGTTTGATAGGATCTGAATTTTGAGCTCATTATTTAAATTTAAGTAACAAATTCCATAATGTGATTGTTTAAACCTATCTTTTTGTAGATCTTTATAATTCTCTCTTTCCCTCAAGAAGTACGCCGATCATAGGTTTAGTCCAATTACTGATGGCGAACCTCAGCTTCGTTTGCAATGTTTTTCATTTCGCTTTACAATTTTCTTCAATTTGTTTTTAATATAACAATTTTATTTTTACACACATTTTTATACATCTGCATCGTATTATGTGGTATGGTTATATTAATTCAAAACATTAGTGTCGCCGAGCGAGCGATGGCACCAAACATACGTGTACACGTGTGTAATAGGAAGCGTCCCTTAGGAAGCGACAATGCATGCGCGTACACGCTG